>PVIR01005243.1:0-73454 GCA_004026965.1 Petromus typicus
GGGTGCAGGACCCCGGGGAGGCAAACAGAAGTGCCTACATGTCTGTCTATCTTGGGATTGCACAGCTGAGGAAAGGAAGCTATCCTGAGTGGGTCACTAATGGCCCATGTTGTCCACCTACTGTGTGCAGGGCAGAGCGCTCTAGCAGGAGGACGACAAGGTCATAGAGCCCAGCCTCAGATACAGCGGCGCCAGCTGAGCATTGCTGGGAGGGCTCCTGATCCCTTCCTCTGTAGCTGGGGCGTCAGCATACAGTCATCTCCCTAACGGAGCCCAGGCTGCCCCTGTGCAGCCCGCAGCCTCACCCCTGTGTGCTGGTCCCTGGGGGCCACAGACGCTCTGGGGGCCAGTGGGTGTGTGGGGAGATGATGGCAGACTTCAGGCAAGCAGGGGGTTAATAGCTCATAAAATAAAACCCTCTAACACAAAAATGTTATTTTAATTGTATTACATTGAGGAGCCCTGAGGGTCGTGGGGTAGATAATCAAAAAGGGACAAGGAGGAAATTAAAAAAGGGAAGAAGGCAATCAAAAAGGCCATTTAGGAGAGCCCCTTAATCCTCCATAGAAAGAACACTAATTATACTACAGAATCTCCTTATAATTAACCCTGATATAAAGTGTTTTTTGAGCAGTAATAACTTTCACATTCACCATCGTTTTGATCGCAAACTCCCGTGCATGCCTCACAAACATCAGCACTCACAGGTTGGCCCAACTCCCTCCCAGTGGGCCTCCAGAGCCCACCGATGTTCACAACTACAAGGGGACTATGTCTGCCCACATCCAACAATACTGCCCCGCTGAACTCAGCCACTGTTTTCTATTTGGCAAAAATAGTCTGAAGTCCAACCATACTTGCGCCTCCTTTCTCTTCTCTGTAACTGCTTCCCTGTGCTTGCTTTTAGCCTTTAATAAGTCTCAGAGTATGTCACGGCTGCAAAACCCACTGAATTTCCGACATGGCCCCCTCAGTGAACAGACCCCTGCTTGGATTCACCTATATTCCCAGGTCACCAGCCACATATATTGTTGTCATAGTTCTTAGCATTTCCAGACACCAGCAAGGATTCAGACAGATGCTCAAATCCCGTCCAAAATAAGAGCAGCACATTCCTGTTGCTGACAGGTGATCCCTCACAAACCCAAGCTCCAAATCGCCAACTAGTAAACTTCAGGCACAGAACAAACCAGAGAGAAAAGGCAGCTAGTTCTGGATTTCAGGTGTCTGTGGCTTGCTGGGGACAAAGACACAATGGTAAAGCAAGTGGCACCCATGTGAGAAGAGCCAAGGGCCTGGGACAGGTTGTTTGTGACTCCTTTTTTTCAATGGCTCCCAAGTGAAAAAAATCCGTCCCTGTCCTTACATGAACCAGCCACCGCTCTCATCCCACCCAGTAAGAGAAGGAGCAGGATCTGCGATCCCACGAGATCCCAGGGGAGATAGTCTCAATGGGCGCCTGCCTGCCAAGTGAAATCCTAGGAGACGTGTGGGGCACCTCTGACATTCACAGCGCTCGGAAGGTATCCGTCTCCTCTGAATGACTCCTGGACCTGGCTTCACCTCTCCTCACAGAGACACAGCCAGTGTCTGTGAAAGGCCTCTCTCTGCTCCCAACAGGCCACATCCCTACCTCACTCTGAGACGGGGAAACTGAGATTAGTGAGACACTGTGCCCGGTGTTTTTCCTCTGGATCAGAAGAATGAGTGCCAAAGGAATCTTTCCATTTTCTCCTGCACGCCACTGGAACTAAAACCACATTTCTGCTTCCTGTCTGGGTGATTATTTTTTTTAGGGAGAACTTAACAAGATAAGATGCTTCCTTTTTTACTGTTTTAAACCAGAATCATACTGAGAAACAAATATTCTCTTCCCATTCAGCAGTATTCACTAAGGATCTGCAATGCATCCACCCACTGTGGAGTCAGGCAACAGAGAGCAGGGATCATATTGCCTCTGCTTGTGTAAGGAAGAGGTTGCTCCTAGCTGATCATCCACATGGCTGAACTGTAATTTATGCCTCTTTAATACAGAGAAATACAGGACATTAGTTCATTTCCACTTGGCAATATCAGTGCGATAGATGTTATCGCTTCTTCAGACACCTATAGACATATAATTCACTCAAATTCGGACAAGCAAAACTAACGAACAGGTTGCAAGTTTTGGCACCATTTACACTTTACAAGTGTAATCCATTTTCAAGTATAATACAGATATTCCTCATTAAATAAGCTATCTGGTTAAGAATGTTCTGACTTGCCCAAGATGTAAAGTATGGACTTAGGACCTGCTGGTTGGACTTGGGATCTGCACTCAAAACACGAGAAGGTGGCTTTTTGGTGGCTTCTTCCACATACCCTGTCATTTTTGCTGATTGTATGGCACTGTAGGTTTATGTTGTGTTGTACATTACACTCTTGTATGGAAGAGTTAAATAAAGCAAAGCCATTAAGTTGGAATGCCCTCTGACCATTTCTTTGTTCTCAATACTGTAGTGCTCATACTACTCCTAAGTTCTTACTTAGTGACTAGCTTATTTAATGACCTTATCACAATTGTGAAGCTTGCTCATTAAACAGGGGCTGTCTGTACACTCAAGAGAATTTTTAAAAACCTGTATGAACTCCCTCAGATCCCTCCATCACTACATCTGTATGTGCCAAGTACCAGTCATTCCTTGTTGCCCCCAAATGAGGGGGACACAGATGTTGCTCTCTGGAAATTAACAGTGTAGCGGGAGAACCAGCTCACACTTACATATGATGAAACTAAGTTCCAGTGCAAAAGTACAAGAGGCATAGGAGAAGCAAAACTCTCGAAAATGCTGAAGCTATTATAGCAACGGAAGGTCTTTACGCATCTCACTTGCAAGATCCCACTTGAACTGACAGCTAACACTTGGGATGTTCACAACTCCTTTCACAGTGGGGATTTTATGCTACATTTCATTACTCTTAGGACAGGAGCTAGAAACCAACTAGAAGATGTGAAGCTCACACTGATGCTACTCTTCTTTCTGGTGGTCCTTGCAGTGAGCTGTGGGTCCTCACTCTGCACTCCCACCAGGTTCTCTCCACATGTCCCATGTTTATTGTGCTCCATCAAAACTTGATTGCTAAAGAGTCCAATATGTCTAAAGGTTCAGTCTATTGAACACTTTCCTTATTCTGACATTCTTTCTGTACTTTAATTTGGTCAGCTGGGTCTTCTGCGAATGAGTCCTTAACCAAAAGAAACTCCGGATTTTAAGAGTCTTAGGTTCAGATCTCAGAACAGTCTCTCATTCCAGTGACCCTGGAAAAACTCATGCAGGTGCTCAAGCCTCCAAGTCCTTCATTAGGTCTCAACATGGGCATCCCCATCATCGTGAATACAGAGACACCAAACAAAGCCCTGCACTGTTACACAAGCATGTTCTCATACGACCATGGCTAGGAATCCTTGTAGGCACATGAGATGTTTGGCTGAGATCCTGGTTTATAGTGCCCTGGGTAGGGTAGCTTTGTCCCGACCAAGAAATGCGTCAGCAAGGGCAATCTAATTCATTCTTACTGGGCCATAATCATTTGTGTAGGCACCGATTCATTTACTCCTCTGTATACTACACCTAAAAGGCACAGCTGAAACCAACTTCTGCTTTTAGGTCGCCAGTGTGTTCTGAGGGGAGAGTACATATTATCTTTCTGCTTTAAGGCCAGTTGCCCATAACACATTTAGTTGTAGCATGAGAAAGGGTTAGATTCCCTCTTTTTCTGGCTCCATTTCTAGAAATAGCAACACTAGCAGTACTGAATCAAAGTGGCCCTTGCTCTTTATGTTTATCTCTTGTTGTACTAGGACAAATAAAACCACACTGAGTAAATAGTTCACACATGGGCAGCAGTGTCAGAAAGCAGTCCTCGGTATCATGTTAAACAGCCATCATTTCCATCTCAGGCTCCCAGCATCTTGTCTCCCCTCTGCTGACCATGGACAGGGCCTGCTGGGGAAGGAGCCTGAAGGTCTTCCATCCTTTGTGCGGTGTGGCAGCTTTATTCTGAATCCTGGGAGTGCATCAGGGGCTGGACACACGCCTGCCAGCAGCTGGAAACTGGAGGTCATCAAGACCCCCAACCAGTGCTCTTTATTCTATTTACTCTTCTCACTAAATCTAGCCCAATGATCAGAACCTTTTATGGTCTGACTTGTTTTTGTGCTTTCTGATTAATCTATTATTTCTTTATATCACAGAAGTAATACACCCTACCTAAAAACACACATAGTAGTATGGAGGATAAAACTCAGAAGACACCTTTTACATTCCTTAATCCATCTCTTTTTTATTTTTTAAAGTAAAACTTTTTAACATATGTAATTTCTTCTAGGTCAGTTTTCACACTTTAAACATGTACTTACGCGTGTTGGTGTGTGTGCGCATGCTCATGTATTTTCGCATATTATTTCATGATTTGCTTTATATACTTAATAACATATCATGGCTTGATATCTAAGTCAATGTATGTATCAAATATTTGTATGACTTTCTAAGTAGGGTGTGATATTACACAGAATGAACAAAGATGTCTTGCAATCTGGGTTTTTTTTTTTTTTTTCTTTTGAGACAGGGTCTCGTTTTGTAGTTCAGGCTGGCCCTGAGCTCAGCCTCAAACTCACATCACAGCAATCCTGCCTCTGCCTCCCGAGTGCTGGGATTACAGGCGTGAGCCACCATGCCTGGCACTGCAGTATGTGGGGCTGAATGCTGTTGGGTGTGAGTGTCCACACCCAGTATTGTATGTGGTTACCCAGTATTGTATGTGGTCATGGGGGTACTGAACCCTGGCCCTTGCGCTTGTAAGACAGGCGCCACAACTACTGAGCTAAATCCTCGGCCCCCAATCTGGATTTTAATGTTAAAACAAAGTCTCAGTGAGCTCCTTTTACATACAATGCTGCCTTTACAGAGAGAGCAGCAATGTCTCTTGCTGGGGACAACCTGGTGGGTAATGAGGCTACTCCAGGGAATGGGGACCCAGCTCGGCGATTCTGACTGAAGAAGCTTGAGGATTCTGGCGAGGCTTCCCAACTAACGGACCTCAGGAACGGTGACTGTGTGCAGCCAAGCAACTGGAAAGAAGGGCCACACTCTCACTCGCCACTGTGCGTCTGCCTCCACAAGAGCGGTTCCTTGGGTCTAAATATGGCCGACATGCAGCCTGTTCTCTTAACATGTGTGTTTTAGAAATGTGAAACTTTAACTTCTCGAGCATTTTTCTTTCCTGGAAAGTGTGATTTAACTCTTTGGTGGGAAAGGATTCTGAAACTGCGATTCAAGAGAGCGAGAAGCACTGCAAGAAGAAATCAGAGAAAATAGACCCACCAAGGGTTCCAAACTCGCTGAAGAGTCGGTCAGTCACTCGCCAGAGACGGCCCCAGCAGCTAAAAGGAAAAGCTGACTTCGGGCAAAAAAGTACATTTTTAATAAAAAGGTAGATGGTGAGAAGAGTGAGCACACAACATCCCGATCCCTACATGAGGCCACATTAGTAACCACGGGGCCCAAGGAGCCAGGAGCTGGGAGTTGCATTTACCCGGTCCTCCGGCAGCCATTACCGCACACTGTGTTGCTGGTGCCCAACATGAAATCTGGCTTGTCATTCCACCACCAGAGTCACTACCTCTGTGATTACCGACCACGACTTTGAGTTTCACAAGGAGACGCAAATTGCATAAGCTTCAAGTTGCTGTCTGGGTTCTTTTTTAGCCAAGTATGTGCAGAGCAGAGAAAGAGTGCAGTCTTGCTCCGAGCTGACATCCCAGATTTCTCCCTACTAGACTAGAAGCTCAGTGAAGGCAAAGGCTTCGTTCCCTAGAGAGCCCAAGATAAGCACTCAGCTTAAGGCAGATGCTGAAGCTGAATAACCACCAGTCAACAGGAAATAGAACAGAATGTACCTGTTCCAGACGTTTGGTGCATAGAGTTCATGGATTTAATAAACTTGCTCTCTTAACCCATCTTGCTTGGATAGTGTAGCCTTTGCATATATGCTCACAATGAGATATTGTTAAAAGGACCTTTCAACCAAAAATACAATGTGACAAAAAACTGTAATAACCATGAAGGAAAAATGTGAGAGAAGCTAAGAGTGAATGCCCAGCTGTTGGGTTATATACGAAGGGAGGCTGGGTGAGAGGGAGCCAGCAACTTCCAGACACCCAAGAGGCAGCGAAGGTTGGGAGCCTGCATCCTGAGCAGGGGGAAGCTTTTGTCCTAGGGGCAAGCAGACAGCTTCCCAAGTCTGACCAAACATTCTATCTTCATACCTCTGGAAGCTTCCTTGTAGTTTCAGTGTAGAAATTGTTCTCATCAGAAACATTAAGCCAATCAAAGAAATAAAAGGCCTTTGCTCTGACTCGGCCAGCTTAGTTCAAGTGCACGATGGGCCGGTTGGGCAAGACCTTCCAGCTTGTCTGAGATGTGATATTTGCTGGTGTTCTCACTCTTAGTCACACACACACACCTCCAATTACCCTCACACATGTGTGTGCCCCATCTGTACACACTTACACATACTCATCATGCACATGGGCAGTCACACATACCCCCTATGCCCATATACTCACATGCTATACACTTAGATTCACACACACATACACTCGTGCCCACACACATGGACCTATTTTTAGCCCAACAAAGCACACTTGACTGTTTCTCCTCTCTCCCATCACACTGATCTCAGTCTAAACAAAAAGTTGCCTTCTTTTGATAGAAATCTCCTTCTTCTAAAGGGACAGTCTCATAAACTCAGGCCCAAGGGACCGTGGAGGAAATAAGTGTGCATGCGCTCTGCTGCAGTCACTTTATTGCTGAGATAGTATTAGCCTGTTCCTCTGGAGGAATTCTGCCTCAGAACTTTTATAAGTAGGAGACTCAATTATGCTTCTTATGAGTTCCCTAAATTTGGAAATGGAGCTAAATAAGGAAATACATTAGTCAAAGTCCTTCTCAACTGCCTCTCCTAGTCATTTCTTACCCCAGCTTTCTTGGGGTGATTTCTTTGAATCAGTACAACTACCAACTGTAGCAGCCAGAAACAGGGTTAAGACAGAAAACGTAAAAGCAAGGGAACAAATTCCCAGCTTGTGTGTACGGCCAGTAAAAGGTCAAGGGCTCACTAGCAGATATAGGTCCCCACGTGGCCAATGTATTTCATGGTGAAGAGCCAACAGTGTTGTCATATGCTCTCAAAGAAGGTTGTCGCACTTTACCTAAAGTACTGTATTAATGTTTCCAATATTTGGGGATTACATAGGGTGTTCTCCAAGAATGAACAATCAGGTAGAAAGAAGACCATGGCCTCAAGGTTCAACTGTGTGGTACAGGCCACAGAAGTCACTAAATAGCGCAGAGTTGGACAGGAAAATACCAACTATACAAATATATTAAAAGAGGGCCTGGAAATCAAGTGGACCCTGAAGCAGAGAGAAAGGAGGGAATGGCAAATGTAACCCTTGACCAGCTGGGATTTTTTGGATCCAATGACCCTAGTGACTATGAAGTTGACCCGTCTCCATATGGGTAGTCAGTTGTCTATGCACAGGTGAAGAAAGATGTGTGTGTGTGTGTGTGTGTGTGTGTGTGTGTGTGTGTGTGTGAGTGAGGGGTGATAGGAAGGAGGAAAATAAGAAGAAAGGAGAGGGGGTAAATAGGGTGGTATGAGGGGCGATGGAACAAGGCATGGCAGTAGAGCAGCAACACCATCAACCTTCAATCCACTTCAGTCTTGGAGCCTGTCAGAGGCCCACACAGTATTGAGCATTTAACCACAGCTATTCTCATCCAACATGACCCCCAAACCATGTTCTCCAAGAGTAGCCCTTGGTTGTAGCACCAGTATCACCTAAGGATACCTAAGAAAAAAAAGTTCGAGCTCATTGTGGTGGCACACACCTGCAATTGCAGCACTCTGGGAAGCTAAGGCAGGAGAGTCACGAGTTTGAGCCTAACTTGGTCCTTTGAGATCCTATCTAAAAATAAAAGCTGAAATAATAAAAGGAAGTAGGAGTGTAGTTCAGGCAAAACAGCCTGAGTTCAATCTGCAGTATTAAGAAAAAGGAAAGAAAACAAACTTGGGTTTGGTTCAGTTTCACTGAATCAGAGATCTGAGGTGTGGCCCAGCAATTGTGCTTGAACAAGTTCTCTTTACGATTCTGATGCATGATACAGTGTGGGAACCACTGCCCTCAACGGTGTTATGATACATCTGGAATTTCTCTGAAAAAACAACTCGAGAAATAAACACGGGAATATCCATGCTTTACACATCAGTTTTGGCAGCTTAGGGCATTTGTTTGTTCTCATCCCTGAACATTCCCAAGACAAGATTTTGAGTGTGGAGGCTCTCTGCTCATGGGATAGTTTCTAAGCTAATGGCCCACTGCTGACTTCCTGGTACTCTCGACCTTTCCATGGATTGCTTGTGTCTTCTTTTATTTTCAGGCACTTAAAGCAAAGTAAGATTCTCAGAAATGGGAGAAGAAGAGAGCCATATACCTTAGTAACAGGTTAGTAAAAGTCCAGCAGAGTCTCCCCAAAGACTATAAAGCATGGGCTATGATGTCACAGCAATCACGCAGCATCTTTGTGGTAATAGCTGGGGCTAGAAACACATCAGGCCACAGCTAACTAACTCATGTTCCTGCCTTGCCAATTTATCAGTCTGGTGTTTGTTTTTACCTTGCTTTTCTTGTTTCATTTTCTCTGCTGTGCACACTCAGGTTTGACCTGCAGACAACCGTGGGCAGCACAGCTGGGTATAAAAGAGAGTTATTTAACAGTGTTATTTAAGGTGTGCACCTTCGCCACGCAATTTACAAAAGCAAATCTCAGAAGTACAAAGCATCAGAGGGCAAAACAACAGTCAGTGACATCTCTTCAGAGGCAAGAAAGAAGCTGAGTCACTGAGCCTGCGATTGAAGAGAAGGCAAATATATCACAGAACAAAGACTAAGCCTCCACCTGGGTCACAGGACATCTGCCTCAGAGATGTTCCCCAACACAGAAGGATTTGTTGCTTATGATAAAAGAGATCTGTGACAAGACAGGCTGAACAAAGCATCGTCTGACCCCTAACTAAACATAGCTTGCTTTATAAAAGGTTGATTTTATATAATATTGTCAAACACTATTTCTGTAGCTCTTTTAAGAAGAGAGACCAGCGAATGTCACATCTGTGGCAGGCATAATTCTCAACTGTGCCTGGGAGAATGTGTGACACCCATACTATTCCTCTCTAATTTGCTACTTAGAAAGCACTGAAACAAATGCTATTTAATTACAATAAAACCAATTGCACTACTGAGAGCCTGCCACCCTTATGTCAGCTATCCAGAGGACAGAGAGAAAGGAAACAACAACGAAACAGAAAACCGAACGGGTACTACTTTTATCTCCTGTAGGGACAAGACAGGGAGAAGTTCTTTGGTGACAAAATGTGTGTTTAGATAAGTCTGTGGGAATCGGAATGTGGCGAGCAAAGCTTCTGGTAGAAGGCAGAGCTTTGCTGAGGGGGTGAAATCTCACAAGGTAGTCCAGCAGGAAACACAATCAAGCAGCTTGTTGGATTTGAGACTCAGGGCTTTTGAAGATAAATTCAATCTCTCACTTCCATTTGGGATGATATATTGGGAAGCAACAAAGTGTGACCTCAGGAAGACTGATTCCCCCCTGGAGAGAGAGAGTGACATGACCATCCAAGCTCAAGTTAACCTTCTACCTCCAGTTCTCAACACAGAGATCAGGTACAGGCACAGGGTTCACAAGAGGGTGCTATCCCCCTGGCTCAAGTGTTCCTTTTCCTGACTGTTTATTCTCTCCTCTAATGGATCATCTGGGTATGGAACAGATTCCATCAGTGGCCAAGACCGGGTCTAGGAAGGTGCTGTACAGGGTGGGGGGAGCTGTAAACAGGGATGGGAACTCAAGGCTGGCTAAGTGTAGACCTCAGATTTAGCCTTCTTCTTTTCCCCTGTTCCCCAAATGTCCTGAAATAGCACTTTCTGGTTGGACTATGAGTATTCACAGTAGCAATCTAGTTAGTACAGGAACATGAGGCAGAGGTGTTAGCAGATTGGCAAGAGGGAAGAGTTATTAAAGAAAACAATTCAAAATTTAAGCTCCTGGACCTCAGTCCTGGCAAGGAAGAAATACAGATTCTTGGGTCTCCTCTAAGGTTTCCTGAATCAAGACTTCTGGGGATGGCTCAAGGACTTACTTAGAGAGATGTGGCTCACTGTGGTATAAGAATCACTGGTCTATTCAGGGTGCTACAAAGTTCCTCTACACACCTCAGATACTGATTTAGAATCACCTGCAGGGTGATTTGGAGATTTGATTTCATTTCCAAACAAGGTCATTCTGACTTCTGTGTGTGCATTTGGGGAGGTCACAGCTCTGCCTGCAGTGGAGCTCTAGGCACTGTGTGTAGTAGATAGGTCATGGCTGCAAGGCTTTCCCCAAGTTTCTGGAGGGGAACTGGAAATCTGGAGCGTTCCATTGCATCTCACTGCTTATTAGGAACAGCTATTCATTTGCTTTCCGTAGTTTTGTGAGTTGTCCATTGGCGGCGATGCAATATAGTCTTCACAGCCCATTGGTCTCCGGAAGGTTGCTTTCCAAAAACTACAGGCAGGATCCTAATTAGTGGAGAGTGGCTCCCTTCTGTGAGGACTCGAGGAGACACTCTGGTGACAGCCATCCACTTCTATGGATTTTAACTGAGTAATTAATAGGATAACAGCTACAAGTGCAAGTTAAGTGCATATTATTTCTACTGGATTGGGTCATAAATAAGTAACACTGCCGGCGAGAGTGAATGGAGAGATGGTGGAAAAGAAGGACCTACCGGGAGGGGAGTGAGGGAGTGTGCAGTTCATTTTAAATAGTCCCCTCTCATCTCAGTGCAGCAAGCAGCTCCTCAAGGGAGAGGCCAAGGCCACAGTGAATTCTGCTCTACTTTGTGTGCCAGCTCTTCCAAACATCGACAGAGACATTCGAGACTGTGCCTCTCATAGAAGCCAGAGCAAAAGCAGCTCCTCACCAGGGACAAAGGGCTGAGATCACAGCGCTGTAGGACAGGCTGACAGAACCACTGCTCACACCAGCAGATGCTCTCTTGCTTCCTAGGCACCTTGTCTAATTGTGCCCCAACCACAGATTCCAGCAGAGCTCCGGAAATCCAGTGAGAGGCTCCTCACCCGCTTCAGACCAATTCAGGGCCTTGGGGCTGCTTCACACACTCTGTGGGACAAGGATCTGTTTGCCTTCACAAGGCCTTTCTTGCATTCAACAACAAGAAGAACAACATTACAACACAATTTTATGATCGAATTGATACGAAGACAAATATCACCAGGAAGGATTTCACTGTTACATATTCATTATTATCATACTCACTCTTCTTTCTCAATTAAAGTTGTTTGATGGGATCCCCAAAGTATTATTACCCCCTTGTAGTTTCTAGGGCTGCAGTAAGAAAGCACAAATTCTAAGAACCTTAAAGCACTGAGGATGACTTGCCGATCATAACAAATGGCAGGCCGGAAGTCCAAGTCCCTGTTGTCTGCTGAGCTCCCTCAGAGGTGCTGGGGGAGGTTCATCACGAGTCCCTGTCCCTCTTGCCTGCAGTTCTTTGTCTCAGTGCAGCATGACTAATCTTCCCTGCCTATATGGCCTCCTTCAAGTTCCCTCTTCTTGTAGGGAGTTCAAGTTCCCACTTCTTCTAGGTGGTGGATGAGGATGAGGGGCCCACACTACTCTCAGATGATCTCGTGTTATTGTAACTACGTGTGCTGAATGCCTCATTTCCAAACAAGGTCATTCTGACTTGTGTGTGTGCATTTGGGAAGGTCACAGCTCTGCCTGCAGCAGGGCTCTAGGCCCTGTGTGTAGCGGATGGGTCAAGGCTGCAAGGCTTTCCCCAAGTTTCCGGAGGGGAATTGGAAATCTGGAGTGTTCAATTATATCAGAAATGAGATTTTAAAAATAGGAGAAGGGACTGGGGATTTAGCTCACTGGTTCCAGCACCTGTTTTGCAAGTGCAAGGGCCTGGGTTCAGTCCCTGGTAACCACATACAACAATGCTGGGCATGATGACTCACTCCCAGAAGCAATCAATACCACATACCACAGTGCCAGGCGTGGTGGCTCACGCTTATAATCCCAGCACTCGGGAGACAGAGGCAGCAGGATTGCTGTGATGTGAGTTTGAGGCTGACCTCAGGGCCAGCCTCAACTATAAAGCGAGACCCTGTCTCAAACAAACAAACAAACAAACAGGAAGAGTTGAAAGGATAAAGGAATGACTCTCTTATTTTCCTTTCTTTCTTCATTCCTCCTTTGCTCCTTTTCCTTCCTTAGTGAACAGAATATTTCAGGGGTTAAATGCATATCAACTGAGATTTTTTGTGGACACATCCGGGACACATGAGTGCCTCTCACTTCCCTGCCTCAAAGGAGTCCAGCACAAGTTTCAACCCTGGCCCAACCAGGCCCCAGCCTCAGCCCCAGAGCAACAGAATACACGGAACACGACTTTCTCCTTGCTGAGCCTTCCTAGAAATCAAGGAACAATTTCTTCTTTCTTTATATTTGATTTTCATGGAGACCATTTTTTTCTCACATTCACTTTTTTTCCTTCCCTGTAAGCAACATTCAGCTTGCCCCGGCTCCTAACTGAGGACTGAAAACAGAGAGACGCTCCTCTCCTCACTTGACTCTTCTACTGGGAAAGAGAGAAAGAGAGCGAGGACATTGGAAAGGACACCTGAGATTATCTCTCCCTTCTTTGGCTTCAATTGTTTTAGTTCCCATCAGCCCACTGTGACAAAGGACTCTGGATTCTTTCTCAGTCCCCAGCTCCATGGTTTCATTCCCATCGGGTTCTATACACGCCAACAATGTGTGGGATCCTCTTCTGCACTGCCCTCCCCACCCCAACTCGGAAAGAAACTGTGCTCCCACAGCAACAGCCACCAGAGCGGCCTGGCCTGGGGGCCGAGGACATTGCTCTGCCCACCCCTTTCTGCGGCAGGGCTCTATCTCACTGGCTGGCACACTCGGGTCTGCTGCAACACTCAGTCCCGGATGTGAACTGGAGCCTGCGACATCGTTAGAGGCCCCAGAGACAAGGCCAGGCAGGCTGTGCACAAAGCTGTCTCCATGAAATGACTCTCTGAACAGGCAGGGGTAGGAAGAGAGATCACTCTGGGGGAGCAGGTACCTGAGCCCCAAACTTCACGTTTGTTGTAAGAGTAGTAAGAACCATCCAAGAAAGGCTCCTCTCCCCAACCACATGACAGTGAAATTGCTGCAATGGTGCCAGAGCCCTAAGTTTCTTAGGTTTTTGTCATCTAACAAATAGATGACATGGCTAAGGTCCGTGCAGGACCAAATGATGTCTTTAACTGTTCTTACGAGAGCTTCCTTGATTCAGCTCTGGAATGATGTCTTTAAACTGTTTTTACGAGAGCTTCCTTGATTCAACTCTGGCGGGTTTATGAGCTGGAAGGAGCTAGCAGAATCCTGTCGGTTGGATGCTGCCTCCAACAAGAGGAAGTTGGTTTTCATACTCCAAGACTCCCCAACATGGTGGCCCCCACCTTTGAGACTCTGAATTAATTTCACCTGTATTTCCTGCATGGCACTTAGCAGGTGCAAAACATAGGTCCTCAGCAACTTTGCTTAGACAGGAGAAATGATTTTGGTTCAGAATCAGTGGGTGCTCCCCGCTCTGGGTTAGTCTGTGAGTAACAGCTTGAGGTATTCTCACTTCCTTTTCAAATGCCTCAACTATCCAGTCAGATACAATACTGACAACTAGCCAGTAATGCAGGATAGAAAGAGAAAATTCAGTGAACTAAAGGCTCGGATTCAAATCCTAACCAAAGGCTGCACAGTACATGGAAGGCACATCCTGTTCTCCCTAGAGCCTTCCTGTAGACACAGCGACACAACAACCTAGGCCCGAAGGAGCCAGCCTTGCCCTGCAGGTTCACCTGTGCAGCCTCTGGGGCCTTATCATCACAATCCACATGCACCTGACAACCTTCCTTCCTCACTTCGGGCCTGGCCACAGCTGACCCTCCACTGCGCAAACCACCTGAAGACTCTCAGGAGCCTCCTCACTACGGCTTCCTCAGAGAGGCACTTGCCAAACAAAAGGTTCTGTCACTGCATTTGCGCAACTTCTAAAACGCAACCTCCTCCAGGAAGCCATTCTACCTTGATTAAAAAGTAACTTGAAGGATTTCACAGGGCCCCAACTGGAGAGGTCTCCAACATGTGAGTTACTGCCGCTAACATGTACCATGTTTCTTCCTCTTTCCTGCCATCCATGCTGAATGCTTTTCTTTTCAAAAATAGCCATAACTTTAATTTTCCACTGCTTATAAAAATGACACATGCTCACAATCAACAGTCCCAGCAGTAGACACAGAAATCTGTCCAGAAACTAAGACAGAAACACATGGAAACAATACAACCGCAGTACCCAGAGATACAATCATTTCAGGAAGGAGACCATGCTTTAAAAGTGTATTTCCTAATTGACAAGTAAGAACTGTATGTATTTGTAATGTATGCAGTGCTTTGATATGCAAAGAATGGCTAAATTAGGACATTTAACATACGTATTGCTTCACATACAAATTTCAATTTTAGTTAGAACACTAAAAACATACTCTCAGCAATTTCTCAGCGAAATAAGTAATTTTTGTGTAGTCACCATGATGTGAAATGGACTTTTTGAGATTTTTGCTACTATTTTACTAAGCTTTTGGGTCCTTTCTCCAGGATCTCACCAATGTTCCACACCTTAGCCCCGGCTCTGTGCTTCACAGGTCAACTATTTTAGATCCCGTGTAGGAGAAATATTGTGCAGAATTTGTCTTCCTATGGCTCCTTGTTTCAGCTAACATAAGGTCCACTCACGAGGCTGGAAATGAGAGGATTCCCACCATCCCACCAGCTCAACTCCTCACTGTGAATACATGGTGTCCAGTTTCTTTCTCCATCACAGTCAGGCCCCAGATCGAGTCTAATAGTGCACAATGCCATAGTGAACACTGGCGTGCAGATACACACAACAGCCCACACCATACTCTGCTGTATGTGACTGCATTTATTCTCTGCTTATATTGACCCTATGACACAGATAAAAATTAAATGGAGGCTAATTTCCATAGCAGAGAGTAAGTGGCTGCTCATTACTGGTCCTATTGACATCCTACCAGGAGAGGGTCATTTCTATACCGAAATGGAGATCTTAACCTTCACTGAGTCTATCACAAGGAGACAGGGAACAGCAGTGGTACTGGATGATGTGCTGGATGAGGACAGTTCATTACTGACACTGATGAGTTCAATAAAGTCAGGGATGATCCTAGTGCTGAGAAGGCTGAGGCAAGGGGACTGCAACATCATCGACCAGTCTGTACTACATAGCAAGATCTTGTCCTGAAAACAGACCACCACCAAAACAAAGAGATCGACAGTATACAGAAGGCACAGTGTGGGAATGTGCCAGGGCTTCTGCCCACTTCCAGATGGTGCCAGCCCATTTCTGTTGGAGGTTGCTCTGTCAGGACCATCTTATGCACTGCTGGCCTCGAAGGTGGGAGGCCACTGCCGCTTGTCCTGTCCATATGTGATGGAGTAGAAGACAAGAAATGGGTGAGGATGGTGGGGAACAAATGAAGCCAGGGTTGTCTTAACTGCTTCACAACAGAGGAGCCAGGTTTCTAAAAGAGGAACATCTGCAAGGTAAGTAACAGTGAGAAAAAGATACGAATCAGAGGGCCCTGCAAAGCTGGAGAAAAGTTGGGGAAATTTGTCATTGAAGAAGGGGTGTGACAAAGGTCCTATGTGGTGGGCCAGCTATTGAAGAGAACCACGGACAACATCTTTCAGAACATCTGCTATATGCTAGAGGTAGGTCTCTTCCTTTAGCATTTTCTGCAGGAGCATGGTAAAGACACAAATTGCTGTTAAATACATTTTGAAAGTCAATGTGCACTGTTTTGGTAATGACCCGATGCTGGCTCTGGAGACAGGAAGTGGTTCTATTTCACATAGTCGTATGGCAACAGCGTCGGGGCTTGCTGTGGGCTCTGTTTGCAGAAATGAGGGACCCAAACCCACAGGTATCATGTCACACAGTCCTTTTGCCATAATCAGGGATCTGCTGAAATGCCAACCCAAAGCCCTCACTATGAGTTGGACTCCCTGTTTTACGAGCCACTCAGCCACTCAAGTCATTCAATGTGCCTGAGCTAGGTGTCCTTGCATTCAACCAGGGCAACGATAATGACTGTCTGCACCATGGGCCGTGGTGGCCAAGCCACAGGAAGAGCAGAGCTGTGTGAAGTCTGCAGACCACTGCCTAGCATGGCCTCTGCTACAGCAGGACGGTCAGCGAGTCACGTCCCTGCTTGGAACATGGAGGCTGGGATGCCTTCCAGACTGCTTCCGCTGGGGGCCGAGGGGGCTGAGAGCAACTCTTCTCTCCTCCTTCCTGGTATATTCTGAATAGAGAGCCAGGGAGGAATCAATTCAGTCCTCAGAAACCAACAGGGAACTGGATGACTTCCCTCCTTGCTTCCCTCGGGGCCTCTGCTGCTGACTAAATGGAAATGCCGGAGGGTGTGATGGGCCCAGGCCAGGCCCTGCAAGCCTGGCCAATGCCCGGCCACTGTGTCCTGTGTTTATGGTGACCTCACTTGCTGGCGTCCATCTCAATGGATGGTTCTTCTGAAAGGCCATTTTGTGATTCGTCTTAGGAGTGCTTCATTCATACTGGCTCAAATTCTTTCTCCTTTTGCTCAGAATTAACCCTCCTCAGCCCAAAGTCCAGGCCCTCCATCAACAGAGCATGAAGGAGGAGACAGTGGGGAGCTAAGGCCTTGCCGGCTGCATATTTGCTTTCCGGAGAACTCTCTCTGCTTTCCAGGATTCCACTGGCATCGCCACTACTTCGGAGGCTGGAGCCATAGCTGGAGGCCCACAGAGGTCTCTCTCCATGGCCTCCCAGTCTTCCAGAGTCTGTGGTAAGGAGTCACACACACGTCTACCCAAAGCCTCAGAAGCAGACCCATTCTTGATGTTCTCTCTTTCTAGTTGGAGACGAGCATTCTTACCACTGATTTTCCTAAGAGGGAGCCCAGAGACTGGTCAATAAGCAACTTGCTTGTTTTCTTTGGCCTCAGCATGACCAGCTCTGCCCTTACCTCGGGCCAGCCCAACAGAAACCCAGCATCCAAAGCAGCACCAGGGCGATGAATTAAGACTCAGGCAACTCTATCCACTTTTCCTGGCCGCCTCTGTGCATCTGTTTCATTGGTCAGTGTCTACACCTCTTGAACAGTTCCAGCTGCTGTACCTTGCCTACAGTCACAGAGGTGTGGGGTTGCCATTAAAACATAACAGATCAGTGTGTTCACCTGCTTAATTCTTTCCCCCTCCCTCACAGGGAGGAAACAGAGACAGCCAACCCTGCTGCTGCTGATCTGGAGATTTCCCATTCTGTTTCAGTGACTTCATGGCTTGGCCTGGCCTCTCCTGGGTCTTCCAAAGCCACTTGATTTCCTGTGTATTTCCAGCACTCAGGCAAAAAGAATGTACAGTATGAAAAAAATGTCTACTACCCTCAATTGCAGACCCTCTGGAAAAAAAAATATCTGAAGGGCTTTTAAATAAAAGAAATAATTACAACCTGCTGAGTGCCTTACAGAATCTATGAAACTTGACCTTTTCCAAAATATCATAGTATTTCCTGTGGCTTCTGTAGACTGAGCCTTCACGGATTTATAAGTATGTGTTCAAAACAGTCTTTGGGCTCCATTTTGTTAATCCAAAAGTAAGATTTGAAAAGCACAAATACAGCCTCTTGGAAGACCCAAAAGGTGTTAAGTTAAAACCCAGCTGGAAAAATACAGGCCGGCAGCTCTCAGGGGTGGTGGTCATACACATTTTTTTTTTTCTCTTTTCTTTTTTTTTTAAATGAATGGAGGTTTGATTTTCCAGTTTGCTGCCAGTAGCAGCTTTTGATGTGCTGAATCGGCTAGGTATGCACTGTAAAATACAGTGCCGGTTTTGACTAGATACAGGGTGGAGATTGCTTTAAGAGGCTTAAGATTCATAAGTTCTTTCCGTATAAACACGGGTACAAATTGCAAAGGGAGAGAGAGAGAGAGAGAACTTTCTGACCCGAAACTATCCACGACCAAAGTTCCAGACTCCAGCTGGCCCATCCAGAGAGCAAACTGAAATCTCTCGAATTGAAATCCAAGGAGAAAGAAGCTGCCACTGAGTTTTTAGAACAAGGAGGATCCTAGGCTTGAGCTCACTGTGCACGACCCAAGCTGGTGAAGGCTGTGTGGGGACGTAAAAGAGGGAACACAGGGCAGCACAAGGAGCTGGATTCCTCAAACCGTGGAGAGCATCTGAAATACATTCATGAAGAATCTTGCCTTCGTTGGTTTAGGAACAGTAAGATTATTATTTCCAGTGCAGGCTCTAGGCTTCCCAGGTTAGTGAAATCTGAAGAGCCAGGGACTGGTTTCCAGAGCAGATGAGATGAGTTCCACATCGAACTACTCTGCATGGAACAGTGAGCACCGGGTGATAGGCAGCTCTGGTGAGTGTCAGCCTCAGGCTGCACTGTGAGCTCGTGATCGTGGGTCTTCACAGCCTCCTGCCTTTTGTCATTGGCCCTGTCTGTCCCCAGTAGGCAGGTCCCTCCATTAAAACATCCCAGGCTGGGATGCTAAAACCTTGCCCATGAACTCTCTAAGAAGGCAACAAAGCAATGTCTGCTACGGAGAGAAAAGCTGGACATGATTCACTGACCACAAAACAGCACTGGTTTTGTCCCCAAGGGAGGTTTAAAGAAAAAGGGCTGTGCGTGGTCATGTACACCTGCAATTCTAGCACTCCGGGAGGCTGAGGCAGGAAGACCTCAAGTTCAAGCTTCGCCTGGGGCACTTTAGCAAATTGGTGAGAACTTGCCCCATAATAGAAGATGGGCTAGGGATGTAGCTCAGTTCAAAAGCTCTGGGTTCAGTCTTTAGCATTAAAAGAAAAGTAGTGAAAGAAGGAAACATGCTTAAAAGCCTTGAAAAATCAAAGCAAATTGGTGAGGGAAACATTATAAATTGGGAGGCTCACATGTTAATTCCTTATTTACCGCCCTCACAAGAATATTAGAAGTATAAAAATGAGTTTACTTTTCTTTCTGGTATGGGTTTGGAGTGAATTGAAGTAGAGCAAAGATGAGGGGGTAGGTTTACGAAAATTGCCATCTTTGGGTCCAGCATTTAGCTCAGTTGTTCCAGCACCTGCCTTGCAAGCTCAAGGGCCCGGGTTTGATCTCCAGTAACTACATACAACAATGCCGGGCATAGGACTCACGCCTACTAGCAATCAGAACCGCATACCATAGTACCTGGCGTGGTGGCTCACATCTGTAAACTGTAATCCCAGCACTCAGGAGGCAGAGGCAGGAGGATTGCTGTGAATCTGAGGTTTGCCTGGACTACACAATGAGCTCAGGGCCAGCCTGAACTATAAAGCGAGACCTTGCCTCAAAAACAAAAACAGAATAAAACAAAAATTGCCATCTTCTCATTTACCTTGACTTATGCAGCAAAGAAATATATAATTTTTTTTTTTTAAAGCAGTGCTCAGACTCAAACCTAGGGACTTGAGCATGCTAGGAGAGTGCTTTACTACTGAGCTAACCTCCTCGGCCCCTAGAAATATTTTTAAACTGAAAGGAAAATGTGAACATGCCTTCATCACTTGCCAGAGACACTTTATAAATATCTATGGTTTGGATCCCCTCCACAATCTTGGGACTTGAGAACAGGCATGGCTTTGCTATTTGGGCCGCACGAGTGACTATGTGCACAAGAGGGGTGGTTGCTCACAGACAGTGTGTGGTCCCTGGAGGATGCGAGAGGCACAGCCCAGAACACAGAAACGGGCCCCGATGACTCCTGTTTGAGTGGTCCGGGCCTCCCAGGGAAGCCACAAATCAAGCAGGTAGAACCTTTCTTGTTTCTGCACCTCTCCTTTAGGGATCTAATTCTGAGTACAGCGGCTCAGAAAGAAAAAAAAATAATGCTCCTTTGTTTCTAGGACTTGGCCTTTTGTTTTATAATTAATATAGATTCCCACACAATGCATAAATGTTTAAAGCATCATTTATATTGCATCGCACACTTTTTAAAGTTTAAAATGTTGCAAATAGCCAAGAGTCTGGGCTTCGTTACCAGCAAACTTGCTCACCCTATGGTCTTAATCTGTGGAAAACAGCAGCCTAAGTGAACTTGTGGGTCGACTCTGTATTTGCTATACATTCTTCATTCTTATCAAGTCGGATCAAAAGAGCTGATTTCAACTTAAATCCTGGCTTAAAATATTTTAAGTATGTATATGCTTGTGTTGGTCTGAAATGTGTGTGTGTGTGTGTGTGTGTGTATGTACCTTTAGGATATATTTTACAGAGAAATGAATGAAAAAAACCACAGTGGTCCTAACCCAGTTATAGTACAAATAGAACAAACTGAACAATCCTAACTGGAAAGTTCCACATCTGAAATGCTTTGAAACCTAAAACTTTGACTCGCTGATGTGAGAATGATGACATTCTGGATTCTGGAGCATTTTAGAGTTTGGATGAGGAATATTCAACTGGTAGAGTTTTTCAAAATATTCTAAAATCAGAAACCCCCAAATGGCCACTTCTGGCCACAAGCGTTTCAGATAATGGCCACTGAGTCCATTAACCCAAAAGGAAATGTAAACTAGAATCTTCAGACATAAAGTTTATTTTACGAATAAGGAAATGGGTCCAAAGAATGAAAAAGTCAGGTACCTTAAGAAGCCATATGCAAATGAAGAGGTTTCTCGTCCCAGTACGATTCTTTTGCTTCATTCAAAACTGATTGGTGGGTTGTATCTGGCCCTGCATCAAGGCAGCCTCCTGGTCAACTCATCCTCAGCCTGATTCTTGCAAATGGGCTGCTGGACTTAGGTGACACCTGGTCCCGCTTCAGTAGTTAAGTCACTATCAGGTTCTATCCTGGTTCCTTTCTGAGGCCTCGGTTTGGTTTTTTTCCTCTCCTAACGTACCTGACTTCTTTTTTTTTTAGGTTTTTTGAGACAGGGTCTCGCTCTGTGGTTCAGGCTGGCCCTGAGCTCAGCCTCAAACTCACATCACAGCAATCCTCCTGCCTCTGCCTCCCTAGTGCTGGGATTACAGGCGTGAGCCACCACGCCCGGCACTGTGGTATGTGGTACTGGTTGCTGCTGGGTGTGGGTCTCCACATCCAGTATTGTTATGTGGTTACCGGGGAATCGAACCCGGGCCCTTGCGCTTGCAAGACAGGCGCTGGAACCACTGAGCTGAATCCCCGGCCCCCCTAACGTACCTGACTTCTAATTTTACCACCGTAACTTGGCAGCTATAAGGATTTCCGAGGGTTGAAGATTTCCAATCCAGGAAGCATGACATGGATAACACGGAGTTACAGGCACTTATGCACTGTTACAATGTGTGGTCCTTGAAGGACAAGAGGCACAGCACGGAACACAGAATCCGTCTTGCCTGATACAGGTGAAGGTCCTTGCACACCAGTGAAAGCATTTGAATTCTAGAGTATTGTAAGGAGCAGAGGTTCTAGTATTCCTAATGGTGCCCAGGTGACTGCTAAGAAGTTTCCTAGGAGGCTTTAATCAAGCTATCAATATTTCACATAATAGATATTCCTGACTTTAGGGAACATAAAAATTACCCAAGGAACCCATTAAAATGCACATTTCCAGCATCCACCACCAAGAATCCTGATTCAAAAGCTGTGGGATGCAGTCTGGGATTTTCTGACTTTATCCCCAGGATTCTCTTTCTTGAGGCGAATTTTAAGAAGCACCGCTCGACATCTTCATTGACTAGCATCCGTGTGTGAATTACTAATTTTATTTTCCTAGAGAACATTACTATTATGGAGATATTTGCCGTCATTAACAAAGTTTGGGGTATCTCCTACAATCTCTTCTGCACCATTAATTCCTCCACTAAAGCATTTGTATAAAAAATAGATGTAAAAAATTAACATAGCCCGATCCAGATTGAATTATTGCAAATTGCTCTAAGGAGGGATGAAATGCAAATTAATGAGATTTCCGTAAATGCTTGTTTTTCTAACTAATATTCTATGGTAGAGAGCTATGTAGGCAAATATTGAACTTTGAAAGTTATGTTTAAAGATTGATATAAGGCTATTTTTCTAAAAGCTAAGAGGGAGAAGGGACTTGATTAGCTTAATACTTCTTTAGTCAACTATGTTTTACAGGACAAAGCTGTTGTGAAGCAGAGGTGCTCAGACATGTATCAGTGTCTGTTTGGAACCTTAGACTGAGTGGACCTTTAGACGGTATTTCCTTTCACCACAGGATATTACAGACAGAACATGGTCCATCATTCCAGGCACCGAAAGATCAAAATCTAAGCAATGACAACAATAACAACCAGGTTTAGTCAAGCCCTTTCCGCGTGCCAAGCTTTTTCCATTTGTTATTTCAGATTGTCTTTAGAGTTTGCCTCCTACTAGGCTCAACTTTCAACTCCACTGACAGACAAGAAGAAGAAGAAGACAAGGCTCAGGAAGGTTGTCACTTTTCCAAAGTCAGCGAGCTTGGAAGCGGTGCAGCTACATCTCAGTTCAAAGCCCGGTTGACCCAGGCTGGGTCCACACCAGAGGAAAGAGCCCTCTCCTCACTGTCACTGCTCCCGACACCAAGTTTGTTTTAGGCCCACACTAATAAAACACTCACAGTTTGAAAAGTTTACCTTGAACAAAGTGATACACTGAGAATAACTGTACAGACAGTTTTCTTTAGAAAAAAGAAAACCAATTTCCAATTTTGGTATCAATATTATGTCTGTCTGACCTCCACTGAGCTCAGCCTGCCCAGAACCTGACAAGTGAACCTCTGTCCAGAGACAAGAGCAGCTTGGGCAGCTCAAGTACCCGACTCTCCATGAATACCAACTTCAAAGGAGAAAGGGCATCACGCTGAGACTACAGTCAGAGAAAGGGGGAGAGATGAACAGATAGCACTCTATTCCCTCCAGTGATCAGCACTGAGGAAACACTTTCAGAAGTGATTCTTCATGTTTTACTTCAACATTTTTTAGCCTCTACAAGGAAGGAAAGGAAAGGTGGCATCTTGCTAGAATAAAGTGACATGGTACATATCCATCATGTATGGGCCATGTCCTGACCATCTGTGTAGCTCAGACCAGGCCAGACAGGCCCCTCCACAAAGCCACCGGGGTGAAGGGCACAGGAAGCTTGGAGCCTCCTGGCCCACGCTGGGTACACTGCTCATCACCCATGATAAAGGAAGCATTTTGTTCCAACGTGAGGACTTGGCTTATAGAAGGCATCTAAGACAGGTACTGAAGCCTCTCACAGAGGAAGCAACTGAGGTTCTAAAAGCCTCGCCCACCTGGCCAGGGGAAGGGGCAGCCCAGAGATTCAAAAGCCGGACTCTGAGCTACTCCAGGACCACACCGCGTGTGAAACGCTCCCGAAGCAGAGGGGAAGAGCCCTTTATTTTGTGTCAGGCTCGAAAACCGTAAACATGGCATCTCGGGGGACCCACAGCTTGAAAGGCGCAGCCCAGGAGCTCCCCTGAGGTCTCACTGACTTGCTCTTCAAAAAAGAAAGCAGAGAGGGGGCGGGAGGAGGCCACGGGCAGTGTGCGGAGACGACAGGAAGGAGTGGGGCCAGGCCCCGGAAACAGCTTCAGGCCAGAGGGACCAGGCCAGGCAGCCACCAACTCCCACTCCGGGGCCCTCTCCACTCCCGGAAGCAGAGCAGGCTGCTCCGATCCACTCTCCGCTTTTCTCTCTGCACCATGTGCCTGACAAATACAGTAAGCAAAGCGCAGGGACCAACGTGTGGCAGGAAGGTGTGGGGGGAGAAGGTTGTTTTCCATCTCCTCATAATAGCGTTTCAATTTGGTACCTAAATAAACAATCTATTTTCGTGGCTCCCCTTTGATATCTCGAATGTTCCCTTCTGTTATTTCTGGCAGTTCCCAATCCTGTGATGTGATTAGAGAGGATGATTACACTTACATAACAGCATCAAATTAATTTGCCGCCGAGAACAACAGCGGCAGGCAATCAGCGGCGCTCTCCGATCGCCCCCAGCCCCCACCTGCCTCCAGTTTATTTAAGTAACATCAGGGATTAGCACGAAGTCGGTCAGTAGAGCACTGCTGGGGAAGCAACCACAACACCCCATCTGACCTTGTAAACCAGAGAGCAGCACAGCAAATAATGAAAAGCACTGGTCCCAGGCCCGGTGCAGGGCCACGGCTGATTCAACCTCGGAAAAATACTTCCGGCGGCTGGAGAAAGAAACAAACTGTACCTTTCCCTGAAGATTAGATCCATTTTCCAGAGTTATGTCCGGCCGGCCAAGAATAGTACAAACAAGAGATAGCGGAGATTTTGTTCGTGAGTTTCTGGTGGTTTCTTTCTTTCTTTCTTTCTTTTTTTTTTCTTCCTTTTTTTGTTGGCTTCTTTGCAAAATTACACATGTAAAAGTTGATTTAATTCTTTTTAAATTCTAGCAGCCCTCATCAAAAATGAAAATCTAAGGCAAATACTCCTTTTAGTTTTCTAAAACATAGGACAACAGCTCACAAAAATGTTATCCAGGATATTACCAGAAGCCACTGGTTTATAGAAGCGGGATCTCAGGATGGATGGCACTGAAGGGACGCGTGAGTTCCCACTTACAGAGCTGAGTCCGACTTAACCCTTGGACAACATAGGGACTCGGAGACTTCCTTTTCTTCCCTGGAAGGTACTTGTCACTGTGCCTCATCTCTAGAACACAATGCTAGGGCTCACTGCCCGGTTTTTACCAGCATGAATCCATTCAACAAATTCTGAGCTTTGACTTTATCACAGAGCTATGCCAGACCCTAAGAATATCAGTGGATGTGGTCCGGCCCTGTGAGTTCATGTGTTAAGAGGGTAGAAATAAAACCAAACACCCTACAAGTACAAGCCTCACTACAACCATTCTACAGGTGAGGAAGGTGAGCGCAGGTCCATTAAGTGACTCCAGGCCCAGGCACACTCGCAAATGACAAGACAGGCACCCAGACTCAGATTTTCTGAACCTAGAGGTGTACAAGGACCATGTATATGTGTATATATAGAACTCGATAAACTCTGAAGTACTGTGCAAATCTAAGACATTCTTTTAAAATGTGTTTCTTTTGCTTGCTAAATATACATCACAAATGCACTTTTTTTTGGGTGGTGGTGGTGGTACTAGGACTGAAACTAGGGCTTTCCTACTGAGCCACATTCCCAGCCCCTTTTATTATTTTATTTTGCAAAAGAGTCTAAGTTACTGAGGTTGGGATCAAACTCATGATCCTCCTGCCTTAGCGTCCTAAAAGGCTGGGCATACAGGTGTGTACTACAGCTGTGTGGAAATATGTAATATTATAACAAACAATAGTTCTTGATTCTTTTAAAAGAAAATCCACTGTCATTATCTCATTTGGTCCATGTGACAGCACTGTGTCCATGCACGGCAGGTATTAAGGTTCACGCTGGAAAGATGTGGGCCCAATATTATGACTCTGGGGACCCAGAAACGGAGCACTGGTTAGTACCTGTCCACGAGCTTGTCACCCTCACCCTCCTCTCCGTGTGTTCCATCACAAAGGGTCGGTTCACGTCGCAATGTCGGCTTCCACGGATTTCTGGATGGTGCCTATGCTGTGTGAGCTTTTCGAGTCTCAATAACAATCTATGCCTGAGTAGGAAGTGATGTTCAAAATATAGCCTTGGCTATTTTTATACTTCTCCACTCTATGAGAATGTGTCCCATTTCTCCATCCTCTTTCATTATCACCCTCCTTATGGATGGACATGGAGATTTCAGTAGGGATTTCCTCTTTTAGCTCTGGTACAAACCTTATTGTCAATAGATGAGATTTCCAATGTCGATGATTCCGACTAGGTAACGCCACCTATTATTTCTGCATTGTAAGCTAATAATGCACCTTCACTAGAGTAAACAGACACACTAATTCCAGCTTGAGTTTGGAATCCATCAAATCACCGAACTCTGCTTTTTTGTTCTTTCCTTCATTCACAGACATTAAACATACTTTATTTCATTTCTCGCTCATAACAGCTCATTCTAGCGCTTTTCCCTGAAATGCCTGGCTCCCAGCTTCCGAATCCATTCCCCATCAAGTCCAATCCAACTTCCTCATCCTGGAGGGTATGTCTTTCCTAACAGCTCTGCCCACACAGACACCCCCACTTCGAGTTTCCAAAGCCCATAGGAGGCCAGAGGCACCCAGCGGCTTCCAGTACTTGTCTTTTCTACATCTATCAGGAGATGAAGCCCAGAGATCAGATGACTTCCGGATGGCACTCCAGCAGGAATAGGAACTCTGTTCTCTCGGTTCTCAAACCAGCACATTCTGCTAGTGTCAATATCTGTGACATATGCACAGTGTGGACTTCTGTATTATTTACTCCCACAAACTCATGGAGCACCCTGAAAACCAGAGTGGAGTCTTCTCTCTCTGAATTATAGCACAAAGTCCAGCAAGCAGAAGTCACTCCAGATATACTCCGGGGATAAATGTGGCCCTTCACGGAAACATTCACCCTTTCATCTGTAAGGTGGGTGGTCACTTATTCTAGGTGAATTCCCTCTCTTGTTCTTACAGCCCTTTCTCCTTTTTGAAGCCAATTTTTCCTCCACTGTCCTCTACAACTCTGCAGAGGATTCAATCTCTTGCACAACCTGGTCTCACGCTGGCTTTTATTCACATTCTCATCAAGTACCTGTAAGGACCCGTTCAGGGCTGGACAGCATCTCCAAGTGGGGGATGCACATTCAAGGAAAAGAAATCTTTGGCCTCCTCCTTTTTTGTCCATTATTCTCCATCACAGACATTAAAAATTCCTTACCTCATTTTACCCTCGTTCCTCCAAGTCTCCACCTTCTCCTAAAAGCAGAACCCAGTGCTTGCCAAAAAGATTGTTTGCTCACATCATTCAGTGTGATAATAGCACATATTGTAGTTTTTACTTAAATAACTGAACTCACAAAACAATCACATAACTGTAGTTTCCATTGGAAGTCAGGTTCCAATACTCAGGATCCTGGGTTTACTTTGCACAATGCGGTGGGGGCCTGCATGGACAGGTCACCATGGTTACTGGGCCATCATGCAATTCAAAATGTTTATTTCTTATTATTTCATTAGTGATGTTGTCTAATTTCTTTTTAACCCATAGTAGTTTTTTTCATAAAGGAACATACTAGGATAACTCCAAAATTAAAAAATAAAATTGAAATGGTTATAGAGAAGCTAGTAATCCCACACATAGGTATATTTAAGCACTGGTAAGGGCTGGCTCCTGGACCTTTGTCCCTGTAGATATGAAAATCCAGAGAAAATTAAGTCCCTTAAATAAATAAATCATTTTGACATTACAGTACTTATGCCTACTACATCCAGATGCTCTGTAAACTGCAGCTACACTACATTGTTTAGAGATAGGAAAGAAACAAAAGGACACCGATGTCCAGGAAAGATGTATTTTTCTTCCTGGAATATTTTCAGTCCATGGATAGTGGGATCCGTGGAGGCAGAAACCCATGGATATAGAAGTCAGCTATTTTTTCCTCACCATATTTCAGAATTGCATCCTCCTCTCTTTCACATTACTAAGATCTCTCTCTAATTTCAAAAATAAATGCTAATAAATGGAAATGTGTTCTTCACATCCAATTTGGCTTTTAATAATTTGTACACAGAAGTGTTTATTAATAAGGCCAGAAATATTCCTTTACTGTACTCTTTAGAAATAAGAAGAATAAAAATAAATCTGGTTTTATAGAAAACAAATGAGAAGTTTCCTACAAATAGTTGTGAAACTAGGTTTTGGTCTTTTTTTGCCTATTTTTGATACTACATATACAGTTAAATTTCAAACCACATTTTAGTATTTAGTTTCCAAATTAAGGTTTTTATTAGAAGTCATTTTAATGTATGTTTTATGAATTGTCATTTCTTACATAATTAAAGTAAATTAAATCATGTGCATCACTTGTTAGATGAAGCTCATTCAGAATCTATCATAATCCATTAATATTAGTAAATATTGTATTCAATTAATTTTTTAATAAAACTTTTAATATATACTTAACTAAAATGATGTAGACTTAAAAACATTAAATCACTTCATTTTGCATGGGATGTGAAATGAAAAGACGATTAAAATTTTTTTCCAAATAATACATATGACTACAAAATGAGTTCACATTTTTAAATATGGTTAGGGAATGCTGCCTGATAATCTTTTTTTATCTATCTCTGCCATTATCTCAGCATCTCAGCTCCTTCTCCAAGACAAATGTGCTTCTCAGTACTATCGATTATGCTTCCTCTCTCCTGCACAGTTAATCTGTTCCATTCAAGTTTCTCCTTTTCCCAAATCTGCAAACTTTTATCAGGGCCCCCTAGTTGGCCCAGCCAGCTAAATGACTACAAACATCACCAAGAAATCTACTCCTCAGCCCTGTCTTTCCTTCAAGCTCTCATCCTACACAATTGGATTTCTGGGAAGATTATTACTGCCATTTCTTTTTCTCAGAGCCTTGGCACTAGCTGTTTCATTTACCCAGAACGCTCTTCTCTAAATTCTTCGCAGAGCTGGCTAAGGCTTGGAGAACCCAAGACCTGACCAGTTAAGCTAAAGGGCCCATTCAGTCTCCTTACACTTCATTCCCTTCTTGTGATATGAATGTCTATTATTTTTCATTTCATAATTTACTTTTTGATACTGGTGATCAAACTCAGGACCTTGTGTTTTCCAGGCACCACTGAGCTAAATCCCAGCCCCTGAAGGTCTACTATTACCTGACCTGTTTTTATGTCTCCAAAGACAGATCATTGTTTCCTAGATGTTACTTCAGAGTACAAAATGGTGTCTGGCACATTGAAAATGCTCTCTATATAATACATATATATTGGATAAATAAACATAAGTAAATAATGAAACCTTTTGGCCTCATTATTGGTTTCTTGTCCCCCACTTATTCCTTCAACCCTTGCTTTCTATAGGACTCTGCTTTTGCAACCTGTCCCTTCTCTTTTTTCAGCCCCTTCTCTGGGTTTATCACAATTCCAGTACCCATCCACAGGAAGACGGCTGATAAAGAGCACTCTCTCTACGTGAAGATGTAGACATAGGGTATTGAGTGTCGATCAGGGCAGACATTGCTTGCTGATCTCAGCTCACTTTCCAAAGCAGATTGACTCTTGCATGCACATCACTCTAGGCAGGGTTTCTAAACTGGGGGAGTTCCCCAGCACCGAAAACATATCTGCTGTCTTAGACCTAAGTGCCAATGACTTCCCAAATCTGTTTTAAGCACTGGAATTTTGTGACCCCTTTTTCAAACTGCCTTCTACACAGTTCCATTTGTTCACTAGCACAGTCCTTGGCCAGGGTGAATGCTCAGCAAATGTTCTGAGCACCGATAAGCCTGTATTTGGTGACACCACCTGCTCAGACAGTCTCTTCCAGCTTGCCAGGTATAAAAGCGAGACTCACCTATTTGTACTTCTCGGCTTTCACAGTCCTGATGGCAATGAGCCAGGCTGGGAGCACAGTACTTGTTTGTAGTGAGTTACACATTTTGGCCAACAGTTCCACAATTTCACCCTTGAGTTCCTTCAAAACCCTTGGGTCGATGCCATCAGTTCCAGTGATATATTTACACCTCCAGTGTCATGCTAGGACATCCTGTCCATTCACCACCACTTGTTCCAAGCCTTTAGACTTCTTTGTTTTCTAATACAATTGAGGGGTAGGGATTTTCCTTTTTCATCTCTTTGGTATCAGCTGGTGCAAAGAATTGGCCATGGTTTTCCTCCAAGTGTTTGCTCATCTTTAAAACAGTTATGAGTGAGCCAGCTCAGCTGATGTAGTTGTCTGTCTCATTGTCTCACTGCCATTGGTGCACAGTAACAGATTTCCTTCGGACTATGCTAGAAAGTCCCGCGAAGTCATTCTCAAAGCACTTCCTATAGTGCTACTCCGACTAACCAGAAAGTTACAGCTTATTGTGGATTAAGGAGCTTTCTCAGCCATCAGCTCATTTATTCCTCAATAAAAACAATGAGAGATTGATAAGAAAACTCAGGTAGATATCGTCGTATAGGTAAAGTTGCTGAAGCTCAAAAGTGGTTAAAGAATTTGAACATCAGTTGAGCTGAATCTGGATCTGGTTTCGATCGAAAAATCCAGCTTTTTTTTTTTTTTTCATTGTAATACACCTTGACTCAGCCAAACTACCCCAACCCAATTCAACACTCCAACTGACTGTCGTGAGGACAAGTGGAAAGAACTGACTTACGTCAAGAGGTTGACTCAGTGGTCACATGCAGGTGTGTTCTCATGAAACAAAAATCCGCTCTGCTAAGAAATACTCCCCAAGGCAGGCCTCCCTGGGAAAGTGCACATAGAGTCCCACCCCTCCAAAGCTAGCCTGCATGATGCTGGAAGCCGAGTCCCACATCACACACACATACACACACATGCAGCCTTGCACACTTCAAGGTTTCCAAGTCCATGGCATCGGAGTTCTCAAGACAAAATGGCTTCTCACTACAGGGATCCCGCCACCCCCCATGGAACTCAGGATGAGGTGAGGCTGAGGCCGTCACCCAGTGGGGAAGGGCAGGACAGATTTGAGTCAGTAGTGCTCATAATTCCCACAAGGACAGAGGAGGAGATAGAGTTGTTGGAAGGGTGAAGCACTGGTATTTCAGTTTTAGGATCCCATTTTTGTGTGCAGCCACAGCTCCGATCTGAAAGACTGGCCATCTCAGATTTGTCCACAAACACTGAGAAATCTGCCTTTAGTGTAATCTGACATCGTCCCAACTCTGATTAACCACTTCTGGGTAGGCCTCAAAAAAGTGTGTGCCAAACGGTGCCCTGTGGATCTCAGTGCTTGCCAATTTCCTTCTTCCTTTTACCTAATCTTTCCCCAAATATCTTACCAGCTAAAATGCTCTGACAGCAGGGGCCATTTCACCATGATTAACACAGAGACAGTGTGTGGGGGGAGAATATTTGCTCACTTATGTCTCCCCATCAAGGAGATACAAAATGATTTATTATATTTAATGTCTCGGGTACCAACATTAATCTTTACCACTGAATGACTCAGTATTTAAATTTTTAAAATGTATAGCCTTGAAGTGTTGGAGTACATATTTTACAGTCCCAAATTCAAAACCCAAATCTGAAAGCTTGTTTTCAGTGGTTTCAGTGTGCCTCCTTACAAGTTGAGTACCAAAATTTGTTTCTAATGCGGAGGGGCAAATACAAGCTAAACATTTCCTGGTATCTGGTTGACATGTCACCCACACCAAATTCTTGCTTATGAAAGCAGAACTGGTGTGGGACAGAAAAATGATTCCCTTGGTCTGTTAATTTCCCTGAAATAATTCATTAGCTGATACTCTGGGCCATTAACCTAGCTGGCAAATCCCAGCTCATGCCAACTCTCTGTATGGAGAGGGTGTCTGGATTCTTGGGCAAAAACTTGAGGAGGAAGAAAAAAGTCCTCTCTCCCGTAGTTTCTCCTGCAGGCGAGAACTTGTTAATAAAGTGCTCTTTGGAGCCATCCCTTTGTAAGGCACTCAATGAATATTTATGGAATACTCCATCTGTAAACAGCATTAAAATATAAACAGAGCCTACGAAGCAATTGGAAGGCCATTTCACCTAATACATCCAGCGCTATGAAAACGCAAGGGTTCGGTCCCTGGTGAAGAGCTAAGAACCGCAAAGAAGGGAAAGTCATTTGCTTAACAAACTAGGGCCAGCAAATTGCGTGGTCTGCCAGAGCTTTGGCATTCTTGTTAATCAAGTCTTCGGGGTAATTGGATGATACACACCTCTATGTGCCCAGACACACACAGGTGCCTGGTATCTATAATCTTCCAGGCTGGTCACAGGAAATTGTTGTTTGTGTAGAGTAAAAGTGGTCAGATATCAGAATTTGTCTACAGTTCAACCTAGTTAATGCTGCTCGGCTTCACTGGTGCAGAGGGAGGGGTTGGCAACATGGCATCACAGTTTGCATGTGGCTCCATCTAGCCAGCTGAGCAGGAAAGGGAGGAGAGGGAGGAGCAAGATGAAACCATCACAGAGACCAACTTCTGCAGACGCCCTGGGCCGCCCTGGCTCTGCGGAGACCGCGGGAGGGAGGATGTGGGGGCGGCAGGTGGCAATCAGCTTGCACACCGGAGAGCTTGCACTTCCCACCGGCCGCTGTCGGCAGTGCGCTCCACGCTGCAAAGCTCTGGTACCAATCAGAGACGCACTGTCGATTTTCAAAGGGATTAGTATACAATAAAATATGCTCAACAAGAAAACCACCCAGAACCCAATGAATCATTGATGATTCAGAAGGCACCTTAGGATCCTCAAGGGCTTTCGGGTCGGCATCATTACAAACATCAATTATTTTATGGTAAGTGTGTGAAAGAGCTAGTTCACTAGAAGTACTCATCGAGAATGTGCCTGGCAACCCCTGCTTTTTGTAATATTAAAAATAAATCTTCTAGGCCTTTTTTGCTTTAAAGCCCTTGCCCAAAATATGGTTTCTGCCCCACCCCTCCCTTTTCAACTCTGAGAAGTATCTATTCTATAGTTTGCTGAGCAGGTGAAATGGAAATTCTCTCATTCACCCATGAACCATTTTCAGGGTAGACTTCTTTTTGTCTAGCAATTCAAACTTGCCTTTAATGCAACTCAAGTTATGAAATGAGAGGTTTGATCTGGCAGAGATGATACAATTATTTTTTTTCCAAAAAAATGTGAATGAAAGCCAGGAATCACGGCACATACTCATAACGAAAGCACTCAGGGAGGCTGAAGCAGGAAGATCACAAGTTTGAGCCCAGTCTAGATAACTGAGTGACTTAGAGAGACCCTGTGTCAAAAGAAATAACAAAAAGGGCTGGAGTTGCAAATTAGTAAGAGGGTGCTGGCCTTGATCCTCAGTGCCTCAGGTGGAGGAAAGGAGGGAGAGAACTTGGCCTAGGAGACAGAGTGCTGCTTTGCTGAGTTCAGTGTACTCCAGACACAATGACTGACCCACTGTACCACCAGCAAACTGAGTTTCTCCCTCCTGGAAGACCATGGTGGTTGGTAAGAAAGAAAGAAAGAGAGAGAAAAATCTAGTTTTTGGAAATCAAGTTCTGAGCACTTTTGAAAACAAATTAACCTAAAACATCTTTAAGAATTTTATCTTTTAAAACCCCAGGTGTCTAGTATATGAGAAAAAAAAATGGACTAAGTTGGCCCACCAAACTTTTGAAAAGTTTCTCACAGAAATGAAGTCTCAAAACAAAACAAAACAAAACAAACCCAAACCCAAAACACACTTAACTTCATGCTTATTTTCTATGGTGATTTTTCCTTTCAGCTTTCAACAAAGAAGGGGAGTCATATTGGATGTGGGGCTTTCAGATAGGCTTTGCTCTGGCTTGGATTAAATACTTCCGGTTCTTAATTTCCATTTGAATAGTGGTAAGGTCAAGTCCTCCAGACACTGAAGTTGCCTGATCAAACTTGCTAACTACAGACAGATGTGCTGGCAGGCTCGGGGCTACCACCAATTCAGAGAATTGGTGGGCGTGTGATGGCACCCATGGCTGCCTGTGTGTTTAAACAACTAACACACCCACACAGAGACACACACACACACAGAGACACAAACACATGCACACGCACACACACAGACGCGCACACACACACAGACACGCACACACACAGAGACACGCACATACACACAGACACACACGCGCGCGCACACGCACACACACACACGACTATCTCCAGGTTTCTGGCAGGGGCTGCCTCCCATTATTATCAGGCAAGCCAGCACACAGTCACAAGAGCATCACTTCATTTGAAGCAGTTGTGGCTTTGGAACCACATTTTGTTACACCTGCACATTTAATGCCACCTAACTGCTGCCCTGGACGTATGTCTTTGAAAGGGACACGCGGGGTATTTTGTAAACTGCAGCTGCTTCTCTTCCTTCTCTGTTAGCCATGGTCTAACGGGTTTAGAAAATGACATTCTGGATGCTGCTTTGCCAATTAGCACTTCCGCTACCTGATTTTTGAAGGACGTGAGCAAGCCTAATTGTGAGCTCAGACAGTCTATTAAGTCGTCTGGAAAGCCGAAAGTCTCTTAACCTTCAGAGAAACCCTTTTGCATAAAAAAAATTAAATGTTTGCAGGGAAAAAAACCACTGGGAGGAAAAGCATTTAGTTTTCAATGGCAAGCCTATTCATTTCCACATGCAGATTTTACCAACTACCAATACAAAGGCTGATGTTAAAACCCAGGTCCGGGCAAATGCAAGGATATTCCCTAACCTTCCTGTCAGTGCTGTGGCCGCTGCAGTGGGTGCCTGAGGGAGAGACAGCATGGACCATCTTCTGAGGGAGGACTTAGCCACACTTCGGACAGGAAAAAACTCAACAACATCACATGAGACTTTTCCACTGCCCTGGAAGCACGGTGCTGGGGGGAGACTGGTGGAGACTGGTCTTTGAGCATATTTAGACCAGGGATGCCTATCCAAAATGATTTCATGTGAGGGCAGGCTCCCTTAGCATCAAACTCCTTAGCTTTCTTCAGAAAGTTTCTTTTTCTCACTTTAAGAGATTACACAGCATGTTAAAATCTTGACAAGATCGAAGACAGAGGAGAGACAAGATATGCTACTGTCAGCCCTGCCTGAGAACCCAATCCATCGTCAACCCCAACTGTCACCATTCAGGTCCCCCAAGAGGGACCCACTGTAAACACAACCTTCCCGTATGGGAAATGGGCCTGAAAGCAGCCCCTCAATTCTCCTGTGTACTTCCAGAGATGTCTTCTAGGAGCCACACCGCTCGCCTGGTCGGGGCCCCATCGGCTCCCCCCAGGCCTGCTCTTTTGATGCCAGACCATCCACATGTTCGCTGACCTCCGGAGACTTTTATTTTCTGCTTCCGCCCTTCTCTCTTTGGTGCCAATCATCGCCTCCCCGCCGCCCCCTCCCCCATGGCTCAGTGAGGCTGCTCCCTCTGTGATTGGCATCTCATTAATGAAGAAGAGCTGGTGTCTCCTCATTACAGTCGTGGTGAGTGAGAGGACCTCAGAACTAATTTACTTGCTCTCACTAGGGAAGACACTTGTCTCCATCAAGAATTTAACTTTCCTGCTGCCTGTGGCAATAAAAGAACCCGTTTTGTTTTAACATTAATAAGGTGAGAGAATAGAGAATTTCCAAAAGAAATTAAGAAAGGCGAGAGGGTAGGTGTTGGCCGATGGAAGTTTCCCTCAAGCAGGGCTCGTGGAGTTGAGCGAGGGACCTTTGATTCAGCAACATTGAGATGGTATAAAACAGTCCGGCAGGCAAACAAGAACTCAGCCAGCCAGAGACGAGGGAGGAAGTCCGGGACCCTACGTCCCTGTGTGACTTTAGGCAAGTCTCATTTTTTTCCCTGGTTCTCAGTTTTACTCTTGGTAAAAAGGGGATTAAATAAAATGGTCTCCCAGGTTTCTTACAGCTCTAAATTTTTTTAATACTCTATATATGAGACTATGGATGATTTAAAACTTTTTTTTTTTTTCTTTCCTGTTTGGAGTGAGTCTTTTTTTTTTTTTTAATCTCTGGCAACAAATTAGAAATTCCTCCAGAATTAAAGAGCATGGAATGGAAATCATTTGGCTTCTCCAGCTGAAAAGGTCAACTAGATTCAGAAACGAATTCGGAGCCCACACCGTCTGCGTGGAAACCTAATTAGAGATCATACTTCATTGGCTAGAAGGGATCAAACTTATCCAAGCTTTCATCTTGATACGTATTTTTAAAAAAATTACTCTGAGTTACTAATTCATTTATCTTCCTGCTTATAGGAAATTCCGCTCATTGATAAAGCTCTGCTTCAACACTCCTTACTCATATAAAATACCTTCCTTTCCATCCATAATATTTTATGATTGTGCCCCTTTATCACATTGTGCTGAAATGGCCTGCTCATTTCAGAAGCCATAAAAAGGATCTCTCAAAAATGTGTTCATCATCTAAGCTGGAGATGGCTTCTTTGCTTAATGCTAGACGCAAGACCTCTTTGGAGTATTTCTCAATGAAGAGGTCAGTCTTGAGGCTGTCACCACAAAAGAGTGTCAAGTTGATTTTGGCTAAATGACAATGTTAGTGACAAATTTCCCTATGGGTGACAATGCACTGAGAATCAGAAATGCTTCTATTAGGAGTAAGGATAGCTTTATATTTAGAAGACTCTCGAATCCACTCATGCTTTTTATTTCTCTCTGGATATGTGAGTGTGTGTCATTTTATGACACAGCCTATCTGACTCACATCAACAGTTTGGTTTCCCACCTTTGCCATTAGTGGGCTAAACTATCACTCCTTCGCTCCCAAGATCTGCCCCCAAACCAAACGAGACCAAACGTTAAGCTCCTTTTGTGTTCTCCTAGTCTAGCCTGGAACTTCTTGAGATCAACTCAGAATCTCGGTTTTACTCTCACTCCCAAAAGGATTTTATCCACTTGTCCTCATTCCCAAGTATCACTTTAGGGTACTGACAGCCGTTCTTCCCTGTAGTGTTTGAATGAAATTAAAGCTAATATTCTCTGGCTCGCGTCAGATCCCACACCCCACCATCAGCATGGTGTTAGAAGAGACAGCCAGGCCATCACACCTTTGTAACCACTTGGAGGAGGATCTGTCATCTGTCCCCTGCACATCCTGAACTTTTCCTTCACATGGCAATTTCCTTATTAAAAAAAAAAAATGAGCAAAGGAGGATGGATGAGAATTCCCTGAGAACAGACTGAAGACCTTCACATCTCTAACCCTGGATTTCACCCAGGCAAAGCGGCCCAACTTCCTTTTCACTTGTACTGTGGCCCCAAGCACCGTGGGCTGTGTAAACCCCTCAACATTGGCATTTCACTCACTCAGTGAGGGAGAAGGAACAGCAGAAAGAGAATCAAAGAAAAGACAGAGATTGGGGAGCAGTTTTCAGGCCATCTTTTCCTTCCTAAAAGGAGAGATCTGCAGTGTCTGTAATTTAGCAGATTTTAATGAATAGCTTCTAAATTATTTATTACTCATGGAAAGCTGTAAATATCTCTGCCTAAACCATTATAAAGTCATCTAAGCAGGACGCAAGTGGTTCAGACATGAGGCAGTTTTCCCTGGACTGCCGCTGAAACAGTTGTCTCTAAATCTAACTTCTCTCCTTTTGTGTTTCCCAAGTTGATGCGTGAGCTACAATGTGAGTTCACGTTCACTGGAAATGGTCAAAAGGCATCTTACTTGGTAATTTGTTCTTTTTTTTTTTTTTGCAGATTGATAGCTTAATAAGAGATCCTGGAATTAGTTTTAAAAAAATGAAGGAAATTTAAAAAGGTTATCAACCGAATATACAAACTGGCTATCCCAGAGAAAGTGTTTGAAATGCCTCAGCCTCCTTTCAAAGAGCTTCCTGCTGTCAAACCCAAACACCCAGACAGGTAGACTGCTGTGAAATATGTAGGCGATGCCTGCTGCCCGCTTTTCAGATGGCGAGGAGGTATTTGAAAGCATCAAAGTGCCCTGTATAGATGTGTGTACATTAATCCCCATCTCTGTGATCTCTGCACTTGCCTATTGTAACTTGCTGTTTAATAGATTGCCAAACTTTGCCCTTCACAGACTGTACTTTTTTTTTTTCTTCCCAAGAATCTGCTTCTCTCCCAGGAGCTTCTTGCTGGGGCCGAGTTTGAAAAGTTTTCATTCCTGGGCTTACGCGAAGGCACTGGGTCACTCTTTGAAATGCTGCACTTCTGAACACCTCACTTGTTGGCTTGCTTTTCCCTCACCCTTGGTGTCGATGTCTGTATGTGGCGAAAGTCAGTGCTCTCCAACCACGAGGCATCTGCCAGGAGCCGGCCCTGACATACATCATTAACAACCACAGCCCTCATCCTGCGAGAACCTGTAATGTGGTGGGAGAGAAGATGGAGATCAAAGGCCACCGCCTGGCAGCCCACAGGTCGTGGCTGGCCCACAGATGTGGACTGTTGCCCTGCTCTGAGGCTGAAATTCACACTAATGGCCAAGACAGAAAAGATGGGTCATTTCACTCCAAAATCTGGACTGCAGCCTGGCCGGGAGGACTCAAGTGTTACTGTGCAGGACCACCTATCTTCGTGGGGCCTGTTCCAAAAGGGAAGACATTCTTTGTCCACTAAGAGTGCACGACAGATACCACGAAGCTCCTTGCACTTGGTACAATGGCTGTGATCTGTGCAGAAAGACAACACATACCAAGGAGACGATGATTAGCAAATATGGGGGACCGTGGTAGGTACTTTAAATGTGTCTCCTCATTTGATTTTCCTACATCGATGTGACTGGGATTACAACGTTCAGTTTTACACGTGAAGGAATCGAGGTACCTTGTTTTAAGTGCCCTGTTCTATTTTTACTCTGTTGTATAGTACCAAGATGTGGGTGTTGGACCTGGAGCCACTGGCCTTCGAAAGACCTCTTTCCAATGAGCTCCTACTGAGAGCAGATGGGGCAACTGAGGAATATACACCGATCCTTGTCTCTCATCTCTGTGCTGTGGCCTGACACACTGACTGTCCCTGGGACCCCACGTCCCGGCTGCTCCATCACATAATGAGTTGGCGTCCTCTGTTTCTTTAGCCCTCATTGTCTTTTCTTCCCCTTCCCTTCTGCTCCTGAAAGCTCCCTCCCATCCTGCAAGTCAGCTGTACGGGGTAAAGATTTCAGGATCCCCTCGTCAGGTATTCCGACCTCAGAGCTACAGGACCCTCTGTTGTCACTCGAGTGTCCCACTCATGGTAAAAGGTCCATCTGTAGCCTCCTACTATCCCATTATCAGCTTGTTGAACCGTGCAACAGTTTGGCCTGAGCATCATGCGGGCAGCGGGTCGGTTTACGTCCTGACCATCCGAGCACTGCTTGGACAGGCAGGTGTTGGTTCAGCCAGCCCACACTTGTCCTGAATAAAGACATTGTGGCATGTGCGTGTCATCTCTCCTGCCCTGCATGACTCTCTCACTCGGCTGCTAGCCTCTCTGCCTACCAAGGCTCTGCCACACTGCTCTGTAATCCCAGTACGTTCATTCGAGTGACTCGAAGTCTGAAACACACCAGAAACTCACCAGGCACAGAACAAGAGGACATACATGCATGGCTGGGTCACCAGGGGGCTGGGAAGTTAATCAAGAAATAAGCAACCCTGCCGAGAGCCTGTGACCCTGCAGGAAAGATGGGCAGGTTGGTCCAGGTGTGAGCAGAGGGGTGCTTGAAAGTGATAACACTGTAAATCATTGGCTGGGCCCCAAATGAACTTTCGGTTCTGAATCTCCGCCCCCATATTATGTTTGAAAGTGTAAAATAAATTACCTCTGCGACTAAGCACTAAAGACCTCATTTAAAAAAAAATTAATATGGAACAGCATCTGTGTGAAATAAAGCAAAGCAGAGGCCAGCCCTTAAATCTATCTCACAAGTGAGTCCTAGACGGTAAAACTAGGAGCGGGTGCACTGGCAGACAGATGTGAAGCCTCAGCCGATGGAATGGATTTTTATTCTACTTAATGAACTCATCTCATGTAGACAATGAGAGGACTGACCATGTTGGGGGAAGAGCCGACTGCGGCACTGAATTAATAAAGGTGAGAAATGTGTGTTCTCGTCAAGGGATTATTTCAACAGAGGACCCAGAGTAGCGCTTGTAGTGCATTCTGGGGAGTTACAATCAGCATATTTTCCTTGGTGGTTAATAAATCTAATAAATCTTTGCAAACCGTACATGTAGTTAAGTCTAAGCTGTGAGCAGAGAACGCAGCCTGTGAAACCTGGGGTGTTGGCATCAGGCGGCTGAGGCCCTATTTAAGATGAGCGTATGATGGCGATTATATTCTCCAATTATTTTCCCCAGGGAGGCCAGAGAGAAAAGAAAGGATACTCGTTTTCTTTAATCCTAGTTTCTTAACCATTAGCCCCAGTAAGGAAAACACACAAGGTAATCAACTTCCATGCTAAATATTTAAGAAAAATATCTTTTAATTGAGTCACAGCAGAAGTCCATGTGTCAATTGCTATTTGAGAGAACTGTCTTGAGAAGCCTCTTACAAACTCAACACGAAGCAGAAACCTGCTAACTCTTTATGTCCCTGCTGTTTACCAGGCTTAGGTGTCCCTACAGGGTGGGGAGCGTTTAGACCAGAAATACTTTGATGATGTTGCAGAAAAAGAAAAAGAAGAAGGAAAGGAAAAAAAAGTCATTCAATTGAAACTTGAGAGCTGACGTCTTGATTGTAAGCCAAGATAATTACAGAGCTGCTCTACAAATTTGGTTAGGCTTTGGAGGATAATTTTGGACTAATAAAATAAATCATCTTGGAATGTTTTAGTCTCCAGGTAACAAAAAGACTGGTTAGTTCTCGGTGGATCCTTCTTTTTGGGTCTTGCAGGGAGACAGACACTGATGCTACAAAATGTGTCTGCTATGGACTTGCTCTTCAGATGTCTGATGTCCACTGGGAATTACCAAGCAAACTGTGGGTGAGCAGCAGTTTCTATGACACCCAATCAGGTCCCTGGCTGTGCACCGGACCTTGGCCGCCAGGCTGGGCCTCTTTACTCATTCTCCTATGATTTTTACCCATTGTCTTCCTCCCGTTTCTCCTGTTTCCTACCCCTTACATTTTCCTCGCTTCTTTTATTTTTCCTGTGTGTGCTGACTCCCTTGTTCCTCTTCTACTAAATTATGCTCTATTATTTCCGCAGCCTGAAGAACTCACAGCTGAAGCATTATTTCTAACCTTATTTTGTATTCCTAGCATGTGCTATAACCTGTTTTGAGTTTTATTTGCAGCCAAGTTGCTGACACAGCTCCAATTTTGTTTTCATATTTTGATTGGGTAGGAGTGTTCATTACTGTGGGTACCAGGCGAGGGAACAGAAGTCATTTCAAAAAGGCACAATTTACACCTTCGTTAAAGGGCTTTTTGTTTCTGAATGCTGTCCATTCAAGTCCTAAAAACTAGAACTGTTCAAACATAGCCTCCTCACCCCCCACCAAGAAAAAAAGAGATTTTAATGAAAATTGTAACGGTCTGGTACGAAAGTCCCATCAGACTTTCTATGTCATGTCTGTGATGTCTGACACTCTCTGTGAAGTGACCAATGCAAAAAGGCAGACACAAAGCCTGGAAGTCAGACCTTGTACAGGGACATTTTCAGAGCCTCATTCAGTGGCACACTAATAGCCTTCCTAGGGACAAGGGCTTCATTTGTGACATGGCTGGATTCACGGTTCACCTAAGCTTTTGTGTTTTATGAGCAGGTAATTCATGCATTTCAGAACAGAGAACCCTTAGACCAAGCATGAAATTCCCGCTGAGATTTCTCATCGAAGACAGAACAGGACAGAAAGGGTTCATGGCTCTTGATGCCAGACAGAATAGAGGCCGCCCAGTTACATTAGCATTTTTGGTGAGCAACACGTAGTAACGTTTGTATAATTATGGTCCGTACAGTGTTTGGAACACATTTGAAACTTATTCTATTTATTCAGGATTCAAATATAACCAGGCATCCTGTATTCCTATTTGCTACCCCCAGGAATCTTCTACACAGTGCATATGGAGACAGGCTTTACCTAGCCAGGTAGCTGGTGCTGTGTAGCCAGACTCTCTTTTTCTTTCTTTTTTTTTTTTTTACACTATGGAGCTCTGCCCCTCTCCCCAGCAAGCTGGGGTATCCTCTCATTTGGAAACCTCTGTGCCTCTTCTCCTTCTGGGTGACTCACCATACTTCCTCGGGGTAGTCTTCCCCGAAAACCCAGCCCCTAGCACACACTTGCTCCTTCAGGTCTGTGACGGCCTCTGCGCACACTGCTCCATTTTCTCCACTGAGCTCTGGTTATCTTTCCAAGAGGATACACACTCTCGGGTGGTGCTGACCTTCCCTTCCACTTTCTCCCGGGCTTTGCAGAGTCCGGCATGAAGCCTTTCACGAGGCCGATGCACATGAGAGTCCTACTGATTTAAAAGGTGACTGATGCTCACTGAGCTGCTGTCTTCTGCAACTTCAGTTCTTTCTCAGACTTGTTTTCTAGCACCGAGGGCTCAGGACTTCTCCACAGCGTGAGCACGGGGAAGTCTACACAGAAGCACTCTCATACCCCTGATGAGGAGTGTGGTGGCCAGAGGAATTTGTCATGCAAAGCCTGGTCACACGTGGGCAAAAACTTCAACTAAAGCCCAGATAGCCTATCTGGCCAGGCAATGTTTTGTTATTCTAAAACTGAGGATTGAACTCCACCTTGTACTTGCCAGGCAGGTGGCGGCACCACTAAGCCCCATCTGCAGCTCATTTCTTTTTATTTGCAATACCAGGGATTGAACTCAGGACCTTGTGCTTACATAGAAGGTGCTGGAATCACTGACCTAAATTGCTGGCTCCCAGCTATTCCATCTGGGTGAAGGACCTGGTGTTTACTTGCCTCTAAGGCTCATGAGGACACATGATGTTGGAAAAATGTAAGCAACATGTGGCTGAAATGCACTGGTGAGAAGGATAAACATACAGACATCTCTGAAATGCACATGGTTTCAATCAGATGCTTGGGCTCCTGATGGGAATTTCAGGGCTAAGTCCAGCATCAACTCTTTAATGGTCAAAAAGTTGAGACTTCACAATCACATAGCTGGAGACAAAACCAGCTGGTGAGGAGGTGGTGTAACCTGGCACACCGTGTCATGACCTCTGGGAATGCCCACCGACAATCTGTATCATTTGACCAGCTAGATTTAAGAAATATGCACATAAGGAATTTTTAGGAAAAAAACAACATGATTGAGGGTTCAATATTCTTTGAAAATTATTTAAAAATTCTCTTTTCTATGATGCACTTTTACCTGTGGGTCCCCATGTTGCACATGAACGGACCTGTCACAGACCAGAGCTTCCTGAGCAGGCTGGCAAGGCAGGACATTGGCTTGGCATCACCTTCCCAACTTGCTTTCCCTTTGTGCTCTGCTAGCATCATAGTGAGACAGTGGTGCCCTTTACCTGTGTGCAGGGTGTGAGGTGCCCAGGGGGTAGGGGGTGCCCAGGGGGTGGGGGGGTGGGGCATGTTGGCCAAGTCCTCCTGACAGGCCTGAAAACCTCCATTTCTCTCCCAGCTCTGCAGGCCATGTGGGCACTGCAATTCCTCCTCCTCGCAGCTACATTCTTGGCTCAGTTAGTGGGATCCTAGTCTTATATCCACACTACAGCAGCACATTAAAATGTCTCCGATTAAGCCCTGGATTAGCATGTGCCCAGACTTTATCTTAATTGCCGATTAAGATTAATCCCTCCAGAGAGTTTTCCAGGCCTGCTTTATTACCACAGGGTGAATCATTACATATTTTGGGTTGCAACTTCTAGTTAGCTTCCTTGGGCTAAAAGGGAAGATCCAGGCTCTCTCTGCACAGCTTTCTGCCCAACTTCCTGAACAGGTTACTTGCACCTAAATTTTTTTGGTAGAGCTAACGCTTTGCTCTAGCTTGACCATTATGGAGACTAGACGTCCTTGGCTTTAAATTTCCATGGTGATCTTGGACCTGAAGAATGATATACTTACTTCTGTCTTGGTCATTCACTGTAATTACTATATGCTCTCTCTCTCTCTCTCTCTCTCTCCTCTACATGTGGATACACTGTTTTCTGAACTATTTGAGCATCAGGTATAGACTGCATAGTCCTCCATCCTGAAACACTCCAGAGTGTGTTTCCTATGAGTGGAATATTCTCTTACATAACCACTACTATCAATGTGATACATTTACATTAGTATTGAACCCTTGTTTACTCTGCCAGTACTGATTTCCTTTGAAATCCACTAAGTACTGTCTCAAGTATGAATTTAAAATCTAGTTACAGAAAGCAGAGAGAATGCAAAGAAAAAAAAAGAGTTCTCATTATAGAGAAGTGAAGCCTGGAAAGGGAAAATCGGTTGGTGAAAGTCACACAGCCAGCTGGGGGATAAGAGTCCCAACTCCCGGCCAGGAAGATTGACGAGCACAAAGACACAGGGAGGGGATGTCAGGTCAGCGCAGGACTCCGCTAACACTGAGCACGACCTGCCCAGCCCACTTGACACGCCCCAGCCCAGGCAGAGATTGACTCCCCAAGCATAGAAGCCAAGAGCCAGGAGAGTTTCAGGGCACATTTTGCATTTACATGGTGTGTTATAGGTTTGACAATACCAGTACTTATTTCACTAAAATATACCTTTTCTGCCAGGTTTAAGACTCTAATCACTGATGAAATTGTGCACAGCCATCCGGGGTGGTATAAATCAGGACTACTGAGAAGCCAAGAGAAGACCACAGGGGTGGGAAACAGCCAAAGGCCTTATATTAATAGTGGCTGCTGTAGGTTTCCCCAAGGGGACTTTCTGCTTTAGACCCCAAGGAACCTAAGCATGCTATTTCTCTCCAGAGATTGCCTTTCCTAGACTTTTTAGGTCAGCTGAAAACTGGTCTCAGTCCTGGAGTCATTGCACCAAGAGGCCTTTGAGAGATGTCCAGTCAGACTAAAGAAACTCTGTCCTTTTTGGTCCCTTCCAGTCTTTCCTTCTCAAGGATCTTCCTCACAGCTCCTCAACATAGGCAAAACCCTTTCCTGATTCACTGGTTCCTCAAGGCACCTGTCCTACAATCACTTGGGAATCTTAACAGATGTGCCACATCTGGGTCACTCAAAACCTGTCAGTCTTCGTCCGTGACACATAACACATCTGTCACTTCTGAATGGACAGAAATCATTCGCCAGTCTGAGCGTTCCCATCTGTCCCCTCCCACAGTGATCTTATTTTCATCCTGAAGCAGAGCTTGAGAATTGAGGACGAAAAGCTTTCTCTTGGTTGAACCCACACTATAACTATGTTCCTTAGATTCTGTTACAAAACAACCATTGGCTTTAACTGGAAACTCAAAAATTTTGGGTAATTATAGTATCAATTCATGACTACTCAACACATTTCCTCCACTTCCTTTGTGACTGATTTTTTGAGTCTATTACTGTAACATTCTCTCAAGAGACGATGTTGCCCTCAAACAAGAGATCAGAAGGGACTGAGCCTCCCCACACCTCCAAAGTTTCTCACCCGTTAGTCACATGGCTGCCCAGATTTCGTTCACTTCTCTTCCAGCCCTTTGTCTGCGCCCTGCACTTAGTGGGCTCCAAGATCTGCCTCGAGCATCAGCAGCTAGATGGCTCTGAATGGATGGGATTTCCACATTATCCTGGACCAGGCCGCAGTGATGAGCCTCCTGCCGAGTCCTGATGGCAGCGGTATCCAGTTTTCCCCCTGACGGAGCTCGCTTCATTAATAGAATTCTCTCTTCAGTTGTTTGACTATGGTAATGTTGCTAGAAGGAAAATACTGATTTTCCTATATGTAAGCTATTTTAAAATTTGCATGGGGGTTCTCCAGAATAGCTCCACACTCCTCTTCTTCCTATAGAGACACTACAATTACATGTTCCTTTTTCCCCTTCTAAAAACTAATATCTGGCAAGGCATTCTGCCAGCAGTACTTAAATTTACTTCTGATAAAACCCTTCTTGGATATTTCTGGTCTAAGCTCTAAGACCTTTATTTATTTTTTTAAAAAATTGAATTCTTTACTGGTACATTTGATATACACATCATGATCACACTCAATATTAAGAATGTGTACCAGTATATGACATGAGTTAATTCTCATCATCACTAGTCTACTACCCCCTACTCAAGTTGCACATGTACACACACATACATGCACACACACACACACACACACAATTCATTTTTGTCTACCTTGGAACACATCTGAGCCAACCTATTCCCTGGGGGGAAACAATGGTCTCTTTTCCTATTAATGAACAATATGTTGTTGTGGATCTGTGGAAGGCTTAATTTAATAAACATGCAAAGATGAATACGCTTATGGGACATCAAACCTCTTTAGATTTACATTCCTGACACAGAAGAATTGTCTTGTGAAGCAGCCGCCTTTTCACAGCTGGGTCACTGCATGGGGGCGGGGGGTTGCGGTCTCCTACGCTGGAGTCAGAGGGTAGGAGTTGAAACTCACCTCTTCAGCCTCAAGTGCGGGAAGAGGTGTCAGATCTGTGGACCTCAGCAATGCCTGTGTGTGAACTAGTTCAGCTTCAACTTCTGTGGCTTAGTCCTTAGTCCTTAGTCAATGGGGACCTGAAACTTCATTGAAGGGGAAAGTACTTAGCTGGTCTGGTTAGAAATGAGCGCAGACAGCACTGTAAGATACAGGGACAACCCCTCTGCTTGGTACGTGCTGGGTGTTATAAAGGGACTCATGAACACATGTAGGATCAAGTCCCTCTAGGACTGACTCTATGCTCCTCTTGCTCCCTGTGGCTCTTGTGAACACACTGCATAAATCCTGCATTTTGGTAATAATTTTCCCACTTTTAAGGAAAAAAAAAGACCACAATAGGGGCCAGGGATTTAGCTCAGTGGTTCCTGCACCTTCCTCGCAAGTGCAAATGCCCAGGTTCCATCCCCGGTAACCACATAGAACAAAGCCAGGTGTGGAGACTCACACCCACCAGCAATCAGTACTGCATACCACAGTGCCAGGCATGGTCTCCAAGCCTGTAATCCCAGTACTCGGGAGGCCGAGGCAGGAGGATTGCTGTGAGTTCAAGGCTGAGCTCAGGGCCAGCCTGAACTACAAAGTGAGACCCTGTCTCAAACACAAAACAAAAAAACAAAAACAAAAACATACAATAAAAGCACAGCCACTCTACTAAGCTGGGAAATGGGAAGGTCCAATTTGCAGTTCAAGTGAACAGGGACTGGATCTTCCTCTTCCACTCTGCCCTGACCTGACACTGTCCCATTGGACAGCTCATCGAGGATTCTTCTCTCTAATACCAAACATGCCACCCCCCACCCCCGAATTCCCAGCAATCACTGCGACTTCACTGGTGTTCACAGGTCAGCCAAGTCCAATTTACATCCCTGAGTTATGGCACCAAATGAGCCTAGACTGCCAATTTGGAATGACAGCTCTGCTACATGAACATCTGACTGTGGCCAGGTTCCCTTGGGCCTGTCAAATGAGGATGAAAGTGGTCTGTTTGTCCTATGCTTATTGTGAGTGGTAAATGAGTGCATATCATTAAAAAAATGCTGAGACTAGTACCTGGCGCACATCAAAGGGCTACACTGGCATGTGCTAGCTGCTATGATTACTCTACTAAGTTAAATGCCACCCAGGAAGGATGCGCTCCAGCACAAGGGCACTTCTCCCTCACCTGGATGGTCTCCCAGGGGCTCTGCTCTCCTCCTAGCAGGCTCTTCATGAGAAGAGGAAACTACAACAGGGCAACTTTCGGCATTTGGAGATGCTAAAGGCTGCCTTGTATTTTGAAGGAGCTGGGTGCTGGGGAGAAGGGAAAGAGCAAAGACTTCAGTCACCCTGCACTGGAGTGCACGTTTTTCTATTCCTTTTAGAGGATGGAAAGCAAACTGGCAGAGCATAGGTTGTCAGTCAAAAAAGAGGCCTGTGACTGAGCCACGGTGTGTGCGTCTGAGTCTGCGGTCCAGCTTCAACTGCGGGAACAGAGTTATGATCGAGTCTTCGAAATGTTCTCTGTACCGACTGCTGTCTGAATGCTGCATCTGCGGTGTAACTGCTGCCTCTGGAAGTCTGCAGGCCTGTCCTACGCGCTTCACTTATACCAGCAACCTGCTGCCCCTCATCCCTTTCCTCTTAGCTCGCACCACCTCCCTACGCACCACGAAATTTATTCTCTTCTTATATTCATTGCCATGTGTCTGTCATCTTCCTGTAGGACTATAAACTCCTGAAAAGGCATAGAAATTTCTGTGTCTTTGCAGATTTATCCCCAGGATCTGGAATGGCACCCAGTTAAGCAGAGATGCTGAATAAGTACTGACTAAATGAATGAGTGTGTGGTCCTAGGTAGTCTTTATACTCTGAAGAACTCCCTTATGACAGTACCCAAAATAACAATGAAGTCAAAGACTTTGTGCAGTTTATTCCTGTCTAACCAAGTATAATTAGTTGAGTAAAAACAACAACAAAAACCAAAACAAAACACCAATACAAAACCCAGAATATCAGCTCAGCAAGAAACAGATACAGAAATCACAAGTGAAAGCCTCATGATATCATAGAAAATCCACTGAATAAAAAGACCCCAGTTCAGTTCCCATTTTTGCACAAACCTGCCATGTGACCTTGCAAGTCATTTTGCCTTTCTGTGCCTCGGTTTCTCCATTTACATTAAGCTTCGCTCAACCTCAAAAATTAATATTCACTTCCGATTCTCTTAAAAGGCAGGACCCTACCAAGTCCCACTTGACGTTAAGACGCTACAATAGCCAACTACCTTCATCTGATCATTTATGGGTGAGCAGTTAAAACTGCGTCTCCGGCCGCCATCCCAGAGGCTGCAGGTGGATTCCACCTTGATTCCCGCACCTGACTCAGCAGAGCAGGTATTTACTCTAAGAGTCAAGGCAGTGAGAGCCCGGCACGCACCGACCCCAGGTGCTCACCTCTAATAACACTTTGCAGAACCGAGACACGCAGCCATCTCCCCAGCGCAGGGAAGGACTCAAATACGGAGAGTCAACGCGCATATTGAACTGCTGAGCAAGGAGTGTGTGAACACTATTTCAAACGGCTTAAAAAGCATCACCACAGTGTAAGTAGGTTACCACCAACTCACAAAAGCACATCTGGAGGATCTCGGTGCTCTCTCGCATCCTTGAATATTGAACCCAGAAATAAATTGATTCGCTGTTTAATCCAATAGTCAATATGTGCTTCTGTTATATAGACTCAATTGACTTAAAACTCAAGCCATCACCTCTGGTGAGAAAAATCTAATGAACTGCGTAGGTCTGGTATTGATACATATCACAGGTAGTTCTTTTTTCAGTAACAAACAATTATCCCGAACTGCATTTGGTGGGAATGGTAAGGGCCCGTAGATCCATGTGGTTAATAATTTTTGATCCGGCTTAGGGCAAAGCTGGGCCTGGTTTGCTGTCTTTATAGTTACAATTATATTTATGAAATCAGGTTATGGTGAGGTTTTTCTCCAGGCACAAGGACCTGTCTTTCTGTCCCTGTCCAAACAAAAGAGTTAATTGTTCCCTATTCCACAGATCACCAGCAATTCAGGATCTCCCTGGCCTGCCTTCCCTAGGTTAGGTGTCAGACTGGACCCAGGGCTTGGCTACCTGCTGCAGACTGCTGTCTATATCCAACTCTCTTGCTGCCAACACAATAAATAAGCAAAACTAGGGCCGGGATGTAGCTCAGTGGTTCTGCTGCCTGTCTTGCAAGTACAAGGGCCCGAGTTCAATCCCCATTAACCACATACAACAATACAGTGTGTGGAGACTCACTCCCAGTAGCAATCAGTACTATATACCACAGTGCCAGTCTTGGTGGCTCATGCCTGTAATCCCAGCACTTGAGAGGCAGAGGCAGGAGAATTACTCTGATGTGAGTTTGAGGCTGAGCTCAGGGCCAGCCTGAACTACAAAGTGAGACCCTGTCTCAAAAAAAAGTAAAGCTACAAATTAAATTATATTGAATATGCTTTGATGCCTTATGCAAAAATCCTTCTGCTGGCCAGAGTCTGGTTTCTTGGGGATCATAATGGAGACAGAGGTGACAAGTGCTGGGTTTTCTGAGAGCTGATGACTCCCTTTATTGGGGGACACAATGCTCCCACCCTCACCCTCCCTCAGTCAGAACAGCCGTTCCCGTTCCTGTCTTGAGTGCTGCTCTTTTCTTTTTGCCTCAGGAGCCCTGCAGACTAGAACCTTCCACAGCACACCCCACCAGGTGCTGAAGGGCAGCCACATCCCGGACACCGACATCCATCTTACTGCACTTTCTCTCCCCTCTGGCGGCACAACACATTGCAGTCTCCTTTGAGCTTCAGGTTTAGACACACCCCAGCACTCAAAGCCTAAATGATAGACACTTAATAACAACTTCGATGGAATTCTTTTCAAGTTCAAAGCAGATAGTAAACATTAATTAATTAGTCCCCCTCAAAACACTCACTCTGTGAGGTATGAATTACTCCCATTTTATAGATGAGAACGTTTGGCTGGGAGCGTGAAGGATGCTTCAAGCCCAGCTAAAGTTGGTACGGGACGAACAATTTAGGTTCCTGTGGCTGGTGAGAGATTTCCAACTTTTCTTGTTCATAAAGCCTCATGAAACGCCTGTCCCAGGACTAGGAGACACAGCATAGTAACTCCCTGAGGTGGTTAGAGCCACCACACCCGGCTTGGCCTGGTCATTACCTGTTTACATGCTTAGTTTGGTGGCCTGGAGGGACTGTGTTGTCCCAACTCAGCTGAAAAGGAGACCAGATCAAAGGTTTCCTAAGGGGCCATCTCAATGCCTATGCTTGGCCAGCACAACTCCTTCTAATAAGACACCCTGAATGCAGCCTTGACTTTCAGCAGCCTCTCCACTGCAGATATCCCTCACAATCCCACGGCCCAGTGAACTTGCAGCTCAGGATGCGGAGGATGAGACCGTGTGGGGCAGTGGTGGGGAACCGATGGCACACCTGTGACTTTAAACACCAGAGATGTTAATGTACGACTTGTTTTCTATACCAGTACCTCAATACAAGTTTAGCTGCGGTGCTGGCACTTTGGGATTAGCAAGTGGGTTCTGAGTTGCAGTTTGGCACGCGTCTCTAGAAGGTTCACCGTCAATGGTAGCGGAGAAGCTCTGCCGTATAGCACACAGGCGGGTACCCGGGCAAGTTACCAGGTCAGCATGTTCTGTAGCACTGCGCTTCGTCAGCTCATGGGCTAATGTTAGTTATCCACATTTCACTTGCAAAAGTCAAGGTGGTGGTCACTCTGTAGCAAACTGTTTTGTCCCAGACAACCTAGCTACGGCACCAATGACCTCAAACTGGTTCAGCTCTTTCCCTTTTTAAATAGATAAAACTCTTTTCCAGTGACTGCAACATCATGACACTGTCACCTGAGATCCAGCAGGAATTTTTTCTGAGCCCCAGAGGCCCCAAGGAGGGGACTTTTCCCTTTGAAGGGTAGCGACACAGACAAATCAACTAAAACATCCCGACATCCGTTTTCCAAACCATGTCCAGATTTTCAGCAAATCACTGCTCCTCTCTACAAGGGAGCGAGCAAAGATAATGGTCTCGAGAGGACACACGTGAAATGTGTTAGGTATGAAGACAGAGAGGCGCCGTGGCTGAGCTGAATGAACACGAGATTTAAGGACACTGAGAAGGAGAAGAATTCCTTATTTTATTGCTGTGCTGGGAGTGGAAAGATTTAGTCTCCCAACAGCTCTGGCTGCTTATCAGAACCATCTGCAGAACTTCTGAAGACTCACTCATGTCTAATTTAGTCCTACTGAACTTGCTTCTTAAGAATTAGGGCCTAGTCAGGGCTATTAAAAAAAAAGTTCCCCATGTAATTACCTTGTTTCTCTGAAAATAAGACCTAGTAGGTAAATAATCAGCCTTAAAAACCGAGATTAAAAAACAACAACCCCCATCGGCCCGTCCTTGCCTGACCTACCTTACAAGGTATCCTCCGAGCAAGAGAATACTGTCCAACAGATGTGGGGATAAGAAAAGGTACTATGACAAAAGCTGGCTTCATTTAGTCTCTTACCATAGGGTCCTATGTCATCTTTCTGGCGCTCTTGGGTCCCGACCTCATATTACGAAGGGGAACACGGAGCACCTCCTTTTCTCCTGTGGGGTCTACACAGCTCCAGGGGAAAGTGGATAAAACAGTTTCGAAGGGTGTTGAAAGTTCCTCTTCCCCTTCAAGTCACACAGCTAAGCAGCTCAAGCAGCTTCCGGCTCAACAGCCCTCTGAGTCTACACCTTAACCAGCCTGAATGTCAGCTTTCAGACTTAACTCAGTTACCTGAGAGATGTCTGCTTGGGTTCCCAGGACTGAACTCTGCAGGGCCTATGTCCCTCTGTTGTCACAGTTAAGAGTGAAGCCTTCTGGTTATCCTGCACTGAGCTCCTGCCCTGGTGGCTGTAGGGAGGGACGCAGTTTTACCGCAGCTCAGAGGTGGGAAATCACAGTTATATAAGCCTGGGCCGTGGGCTTCCAGAGAAGGGGCGAGGGTGAGGGAGGGGCGCACGAAGGGCATTTTTAGCATGCTAATAAGAAACCAGAGGTCAAAATCTTCCAGGGTCTTAAGAGGAGTCTGAAGCCCTGGGTTTCCCATTTAGTGCTACAATCTCACATCCTGTGCCTTAGATTCTGGTCAGCTGTGAGAAGGTTGGTAAGGGCAGGCACAGGCTGTCTCAGGCCACGAGTTCATTAGGGCCTTAAATATACCCTCTCACACAACTGTTTTTAGTAGGCCCCGGAGTGAGCGCATGTGCAAAAGGCGGCACAATTGCAGAGAGGGAAGCGTACCTTCTCTGACACGGTGCAACTACTTTTTGGTTTCTGGAGTCTATGTGGATCCTGGGAAGAAGGAAAGGTTGGAGTGGAGCCTCCCAGGATCCCTCAGCACCTGTGTGTAAGGACAGAAGGTTGGATAAATGAGTATTGTGTCAGACCTGCCTCCAGAGAGAAAAGCAGGGTTTGGCTCCTGCACCCGCCTCTAAAGGAGGCCCTAAAAGATTTGAAATAAAAAGTCCTAGATAAGTGAACAAGGGAGATGTTCACTCCTGTGAGCCATAAAAATGCATATGAAAGCAACTGTGAGAAGGTAACATTTTTGTCTTATGAAACAGTGCCCTATTGCTGATCAGGCTGAGCTAAAACTGATAGACTCCAATACTCTGGGCATTGAGTTAGACTGGCGTAATTCTCCCAAGAAATACAGCAATTTGTACCAAGAATCATCAAGATGTGCTTACTCTGACCCTGTTATCCTTCTCCTGGGAATTTATACTAAAGAAAGCCCCCGAGAGAAGCAAAAAGCTGCACAACTGTGTCCAATGATAAGATCTCATCGCTCACATGCATACATGCACACACACATGCATGTATGCACATGTGCATACGCCAGAAGGGGACTCACATGCAGTAATTGGAGATGGCTTAACAAATGACAGCGGATGGACAATGGAATATTACACAGCCTCTAAATTCCCAAAGACATAGGAAGATAGCAAGATCTCACAAGGATAATAGAACTTACCTGAAGGCTTTTCCTGATGTTTTTTTTAAATATATAAAAGAACTTACACTATGAAAAATGTACTAGGAGACCTGTCAGGTTGATTATGTTTCTGTGCACATCATCTGTGTGAAAGGGCTTTATTTTTAAAAATCAATTGCTTTTTAAATGACAAATAAAAAAATCACTGACATGTACTGTGTGTGTCACGATGTTTTTAGATAGAATGGCTACACTGAGATACCGACTTAAAACACAAAGGGACTTTTCCCAAAGGTTTTGGAAATAAAAAGAATGAGATGTAGTTGGTCATTAAGATCAACCTGGATCCTAGGGCAATGTTAAATCACAGGCCTTTCACTGTTCTAAAAGTTAGGTTCTAGGCTGTTGAGTGCCACCTTTGCAAAGAAATCCTTCTGGTTTTCCACTGTCTGTGAGTCCAGTTATCTTGAAAATTTTAGGTTTGTCATGTAATGGTATTTCCTATCACATGACTGGATGAACTCAGTGACATCTGGTTACACCAAAAGAAAGCGACTCCTCCTTTATACACCAGCAGTTTCCACACACACCGGTCAGCAGAAGGCCTGGCTGATTCTGTGCCTTGGTTTTCCTGGTTTGTGTCCATTTGGACAGAAAATTCAGGATAATATAATGAGTTTTCACGAAGCTAAATATACTCAAAGTAAAAGAATTGTTACTTATTTTAAGACAATGTCCTTTCTTTTTTTTTTGGCATTAAAACTCCATCCTTTGGGAAAAAGACAGTGAATGTATACTGAGTTATCTTTTGTTCATCTTATACTTTCGCAGAAAAATGTAGAAACCTTACATGCCCCTCTCCCCACATTAGTGAAACCAGTTTGCTTTAATAAGCATTCATAGTGGGCCCAGTTAATCTGGGAGATAGAGATTATGGACAGAGCCACTGGGCCACCAGTCTGGCAAAAAGTCCCGGTCCTTTTGCAAATGTTGGTGCTACAATGTCAGCGATTTGCTTCCATCCCTGTACCTATCTGTGCAAAGGAAGTGCAAAGGTGAACACTTCCTCCCAGGAACCACAGCCCCATTCTCCTTCTGGCTTCAGTGACTACACAGTAGAGTGTGTAACCGTCCCTACACGAGTAATGCAACCCTTTGAGAAACCAGTACCCCAACTGCAACCCCAAACCTACTTATTTAAGGCAAAGCATTAGTTCTGAAATTAGATCCGAAGACTGTTTTAGTTTAGCAAAAAGCAACTCACAAGTGAACACCTTTTGTCTTAAAAGACAAAGCAGGAACGGGTGCCACAGGTTTGCCACTACTGCCCTAAACTGGGTTCTGAGGTTGGACATAGACTGGGAGAAATCCACTGATGACTGCACAGTTGAAGAAACGTCTGTGCATGGTGGTTCTGTCACATGACTGCTGTTTAACACAAGCAGTTACCTCTCCCACTTGCTTCCTTTGTGCAAAGAAGACATTTTTCCTGGCATCTGTGAGGTAGGAGTATCTCCTGTGCTCTCTACCTGGCTCCAGGCTGGAATCTTGTGTGATGGATCGTGCAATAACCCCTGTGTGTATGTTCACTTCCTTCACTTTCTCTTTTTTCATTCCTGACCAGATGATTCCTACGTCCCTTCCAGCCCCAGCCAGAGGGAAGCGCAAAACAAAGGCCACATCCCTCAATTCTAGAGGCAGAGGCCAGGGACAGCTGTCAGTCTTCATCCATGAAAGACAAAAATCAAATACACACAGCATTGTTTGCATTTCCTCACGATGACTGTGTTGGCCCAGAGAACCTGTATCTATTTGTACATTCATTATAGAGCTTCTGAAATGATTTTTCTTTGTCTGCCTGAACACAGGACTACTTAACGAAGAGTTTCAATGTCTGGTTTCACACGGTTAAGAAATAAACAGCAGTGAGCAACTTTCTTCGTAGACTTCATCCTTCCACACTCTAGATCAGGGGTGGCAAACGTATGGCACGCATGGTGCAGCAGGCTGTCTGTAGCAATGAGTGCTCTAAAGGGTTCGCCATCATTGCTCTAGCTGGGCTTTCAGAGACCCCAGCAGACCCGCTTCCCACCCGAGATCACCTCCCAGAGCACCGGCTGGCCTGACTATCCCTACAGTCTCCCGGAGACTCTTGCAGGCTTCTTCACCCCTAGGTGGTCTCTCAGAGCCTTCACCAGGCTTGTTCCATCCCCTAGATGGTCTCCTAGACACTCTAGCAGGGAGACTTGCATAGATTTGAAACACAAAGCTTTCTTTCTGATGTCATGGATGCAAGCAAAGAAAGAACTTTCAGAGTCCCCTTTCCATTGGTAAATATTATAAATAAATGAACAGGTAAGTAGAGAAGAGATCTGAATCTTAATTTCGAGTAAGTGAGGCCGAAGGAGGAGAAGGAAGAGTTGTACTAGGTGGGATCATCCCATATGTTTTGCTGAACAGATTTACTTGCAAATTATATCACATAGAAAGTCACATGTTTTCTCTGGTATGGCCTAGAAAGTTCAAGGGAGTTCTCCTATCGGTATCTTTCAACTTACATTTCACTCTTCACCCGGTTTCTGGGCTCCAGCACTGCAGCCTTCACTCAGTCCTGCAATCATTCAGCTCTTTGTCCTTCTACAGGGCCTTTGCCTGGTTTAGTTCTATTCTTGTTTTACCAGGGACGCATCTTTCCCCTCCCTGTGGGGACAATATATTCTCAGAGGGCCTGTTACTCATCTTGCTTGTGGCTGTCACTATTTTCTACGTGTTTGGTGACAATTTTATGAGGCCTGTCTCCCCCAAAGGATGGTAAATTCTGTAGAAGAGGATGGTGTCTATCCCTTGGCAGAGGCCGGATGATTTTTTTGATGTACTAAATGAACAGAGAGAAGAGATCTGTGACAAATAATAACTCCATCAACAACTTTTTTCCTTCTGTGACTCACCTTTGCATGGCTTGCTGTGGGATACTCTGAAAGACACAGTCCTCACCTCTGGGGCTGTGTCAGCTGGAAATCACAATTTCTTATACACATAATGCCACCAGGGGTGAGTGGAGGGTTGGACATGGCATCAGGAGTCTGGATGCTTTCCAGATGGTACCCGCTTTTTTGGACTATGCATTAGTTCTATCGTCTCATTTGTCAAATGATGACAATATCCATGTGCCCTTTACTGATGGGCAGGGCAGAGAGTCAGGTAACCAAGAGAAACACACTGTGTACAGATAAATGTTGATAGCACTTTTGACCTGCACAGATTTTCCTGTGTGGCCAGCTGTGGGGGCAAACTGGGCTTTATTAGAGTCATGTCAACTGTCCCACATAACCACAGCCAGCACAGGGGTGTGGCAGGGTGGAGTGCAGGGACAGTCTGGTGGCAGCAAACAGACACAGCTTGGGCTACTGTGTGTGGCTGCGCTAGCCTCTCCTCCTGCCCCCAGGACCACCGCGGCAGGGACAGGCCTCTGGGCAGCTCCATGCTGTGAGTGTGGGGCCTTTTCTCTCAGCCCTGGAGCTTCATCTCACCTGGGACAGGTACACCGTGGGGGCTCCCCTAGCACTGATGTGCACAATGGCAGGGTGAGCAGAGGTGACACTGTCTTGGGGTTTCACTTGTGATGACCACTTAGCGATGACTGGGGGTGAGAAGCGGGCCTTCCTTAGGATGGGATGGGTGAGGCTGCGTGGAACCTCTCGGTGCTTACGGAGATATCCACACTCTTTAGTCTCAAGCTCTAAACTGCACAGTCATCTCCTTTTACAGATGAGCAGCAGAGAACTTAACAAGCAAGTCACAGCACACCTGCCTCTGTGCTGTTTGCTTGAGAAGGCTGTACCCTTCTCAGATGCTAACAGGGACCACAGGGAGCCACTAGGTGTGGCATTTCCTCACATCAGTTACCCTCCATGCGTGGGCAAGATAGCAGGGAGGGCACAGTGGTCACCCCTACTGAGGATCCCCACTTGCCACCTATGATGTTTAATTAAGATAACTGCTTAGAAACCAGCAGATCCAGAAAAGTATTACTTTTGACTAATTCTGCAGTCCCCCAAGCACAGAGAAGACACAGCTGAATAGACACCTGGATTACTTTCAAGGGACTATTCCCTAATTGGTCAGAAAGCGTATAATTCTGTATTCGTGGCTGCCCTTTGGCCAGACTCCCCCTGCAATATGCCAGGTGCTATGAGAACTCAGAGGACAAGAAACACTTTCTGGAGACTCACAGAAGCCCTCCTGAGAACAGGACAAAGACTAAGAGTCCAACAGGTCTCCGAGACCACCTGGCAGAAAGGCTGGGAGGCAGAGGAGGCTGAACCCTGGGCCCTGACAATCCATGGCGCGCATGGTCTAGTGGGAGTGAGAGGCACACAGACAGTTAATTGTAAATTTGGAAAGTGCTATAAAGGGAAAGCACAAGGTGTCTCGAGAATATCTATCTGGGGAACTGATCTTGCCTGGGAGGAGGGAGGAACTCGGGCGAGGCTGTGACATTTGAGCTGAGGTGGGAAGGATGCTGAGCAGTGGGCCAGGCCCAGGGGCTGGACACGGGGGCAGGAGAGCCGCACAGGCAGGGGAAACACCCTGCACCTTCCTCTGACTGTCACAGAGGATGGTGTGTGTCTGACCCCAAGGAGCACGCGGTCTTGCAGGAAGATGGATCAGCTCAGCAGGCCGGGCTTCCTGTGTGTCTGGGTTGGGAGCCGATTTCCCATTATGGGGCACAGCATGTGTGGGGGCCAGGAGAGCAAAGCTCGGCATTTTAGATGGAGGCTTGGGGTTCCTGGACTCCCTGATCGGCGCTGGAAGGGGTGGTGCCTGGCCTCTCACCTTGCTCTTCCTTGCCTCAGAGCGAAACTCCTTTCTCTACCAATGGCTGCTATGTTGCACAGTGAAGAAGCCATCTCAGCAAATGCTGAGCTTGCGTTCTGCAGCAAGTTGGAAGTCCCGGCTTGCTGGCTTGCTGGGCCTGTGCCTCCCTCCCATCCTCCCCAGGCAGGATATAGGCAGTCAGCAGCACCAGAGGCTGACTGCGTTAAGGAGGGCACCCTCTTGGCCTGCTCCAAGCCCAGGCCAATCCAGCCCAGCTTCTGCGGCTGCAGCCCCAGCCCACACAAATCTGCTATCTGAGGGTCAGGCCTCACAGTCCCCAGAAAGCCCCATCTTGCTTATTACCATTTCCCTCTGCCTGTCTAATTAACTCCGTCACTGTATCTGCAGTCAGATAAAATGCTCATTTCACACCACATTAATTTTTATCAGCTGAACATTAAGCAACACAAAGCTATCTATGCTTGGTTTAATTTACATACTGACAGACCTACAAAGCGTTACCCACAGTGGCTAGGAAGCAAATAAGCAGAACTGGCATCAAACAAGACTCTTCAAAATGAAATATTGATTCGCAAGGCTGACAGTCAGGAGGGCTGCAGGGAAATGGGGTAGTAGAGTGAGGAGTAAATTTTTTTTCCCCTTAGAGAATAATTCTTGGTCTAGTTCCCAACAGGTCTCTCTGAGGTCACTCACAGGGGCTGGCTGGGATCTGGGGTCTAGATGATGAGCTGTTCTCTGGGAATACAGCCCCTTAGTTCACAGAGCTGTAGGAAACAGAATCTCTTCATCCTACCCTAGCTGCCTTAGCCTAAAGGAAGTGGTCTCAAGCAGCAAGGTGGGTTACACACACACACACACACCCCTCGATATATTTAATTTCTGTAACTTCTGTAACTCTGCTCAAGCTATTTCAGTAACTGCTTCATGGCCACCCAGACTTCCTACTAGAAGTATTCCCTGACTCTTCTTCCTAGAAATATGGATCCACATTAGGCAATATGGGTCTCCTCTGCATGGCCACCCACACTGTATCTGAATAACCCAAGTGTGTTTTTCTTTCCCTCACCATTGCAGGAGTAAATCTAGATTTGGGGCAGTTGGAGCTTATGTGAGTTGAGCGAGTTTCCTTAGGGGGAAAAAAAGAATGTAAAATTATCTATCTTTTGCAAATATTACAAATGCTTATAACCATGAGAACACAGGATTAGGACCATTCTCAGGGCCTTGGAAGAACCCAGTGCAAGTCCTAATGTTTAAGCTTTATTTGCTTGGAAGTGGGTCTATTACTGGTCTCTGGACTCAGACCCTTGACTATAACAAGTTTTTGATAAATGCAGGTGGCCTGGATCAGATGAAGAAAGGAAGTGGAACTCCTTGTGGGTCTGTAGTGTGTAGTAAGGACAACAAAGTCATTTCCTGTAGACATCATGGCAGCCCAGGTGATACAACATACGTAACTGCAGCCAGAAGTAACTTGTAAGACTTGTGCTTCTCTATTTGAGACCCTAAGGCTCAAGAACAAAAGGAAAGATGTGCCAGGTAAGAGGGCTGAGGCTAATCTCCAGGGATTCATCTACTTTAAGGAACACCAGCAACATCTAGGTCGCGAGACCTGTGCCAGGTTCCTTGGCTGGAAAAATCAGAGATTTTGATGCCTTATAGAGGACCCTAGAGTTATGACTAGCCTGATATACCAACAACTTGTATTATGACCAAAGGCTTAGTTTTAACTTAGACCAGAGTCTTGAGATACAACCTGATTGCCAGCCCCTTGTGCTTCCAGACAGGCTCAGATACAGATTTAACTCTTAAAGAGGTCTGCAAAGAACACTGTAACATCTGTTCCTATGGGGGGTTAATTGTGAAATCCTGGGCTAGTGTCTTTCTAAGGACACTTAGATCGACCTGTATATAGGAGAGAGACTCTGAAGGCTGTGTAAAGGAGCCTGAGTCTTCAACTGAAAAACTTGAGTTACTCTCAGCCCTTGTGAATGGATTCAGTTTGGAAGTCAAGGATGTAGAGTAGCTATACTACCAGAGCGGAGCCTGAGAATCGGCATTTTAAGCTCAAGTACCCACTCCCAAGTTTGCTGTGGATTTTCTAAAACCACACTCAGACTTGGCCCCTAATAAGCAGGTCAGTATTGGAAGGGAATGATCTGGGGCAATTAGGTGGTGGCTGGGTGGGGACTTAGTGGAAAGCTAGATTGTACTTCCCTCGAAGCTGGGATATGGCTTTAATGTGAACAGTCACTGTAACCCAAGGATGATTCGGTGCTATGGAAAACGGGAACCAGGAACTCGGGGAGCAGGAGGCTGGAGACAAACCTGGAAAATTCTACGCCAGTTCCCAGTTTGAGAAGAAGACTTCTCTTCTTAGGAATATCAGCCATGAGACATATCCTACTGAGACCTCCAGGAAAGTGAGGAACAGAGGACCTTCTCCAAGCTCAGGGGCCACAGCAGGCTGACTTTTCTGCCATCTGAAGAGCACTCAAAGATGATCCCTGGATATGTAAGGCATGATACTCTAGCCCTCCTCCTATGTGGCTCCCCATGAAAGAAACTGCAGGGCCAGCTTCCATTTCACAATCACGCGTGCTGGAGCCTGTCGGTATCAGGTACTTCCAAGGATTACTATAGGAACTTTGCTTCCAGTACCAGCTTAGCACATTCTTTCTGCTCAGAAACATCGGTAATCCTGGGAGATTCCAGATCTTCCAAAAATCTTCGTGTCTCTTTAACTTTTTCACTAATTTTTCGTGGGAGGAGAAGCTTTTCTACTAGAAACATCTGGCTTGTTTGGAATGAAAAGTACAACAGAACTTATTGTGGAATTAAGTTTTCTGGTTTAGCAATCGCACGCTGCTGTGTGGATTTAGGCACGTCACCTAACTGCCGCAAGTCTTTTTCTTCAACTGTCATATGGATTTACAATATTGGTACTGCCTCCCAGAGCTGTGCTGTGGAGCCAAAGTGTTCTGCAATCTCAGTGTAACTAGGGGCATTGGTTTTTGTAATATTCTACTAACATCTTAAAGATAATAGTGAGGATGTCAATAAAGAATGAACTTTAAAAACGATTTGAGGGCAATGTAACGCAATCAAAAGCAAACAGAAACTGGAAGGGCTGCACCCTGTTAAGACAGGGCATCCACCTACTAACTCTGTGAATTTGTGGATTCCCTCCCCCTTTTTTTTTGGCCTGGAATATTCTACAGTTGGATTTTGGCTCTAGACTCTGAATATGTGGAACTGTCTGAGGAAAAAATCAGATGTGGTAGAGGAACAAGAAAGCAAGGGAGCTGAAAGAACTGAAAAGAGACCTTAGCTGACCACAAGGAAGAGAGGGAGAGTTTGAACCCAGCCAAGTTAACTGGCTGCTAAAACAAAAATCCTCTTCAGAGGAACACAACAGAATACAGAGTCTCCAAAACAATCACTTATATTATGAGTTATCCAGTGAAGTCAGTAGATATTCAGAGGAGGAGGATGTAACTCATACTGAAGGAAAAATAAAGAGACACAAGTCAGTAGAAACCAACTCCCTTATAGTGAGATAATGCACTGAACAGATAAAGACTTTTAAAGAGCTGGTATAAATACGTCTATGGAATTCAAGAAAATATATACATAATAAATGAGCAGATGTGGGACCTCAGTAGGAAATCGCAAGTATATGGATACACCAGACAGAAACTCTGTAGGTGAAAAGTACATGATTACAAATGTGCTGACAGGCTTAACAGCATATCAGAGATGGCAGGAAACATGGAGCTCCAAGACAGACCAACATAAAGTATCCAACCTTAGGAAAAGGGAAAAGAGAACTGACAAAAGTAAACGGAACTTGGGGGAGGTAGTAGCTGAAGCCACTGAATCTAACATATGGGAAATAGAAGTTCCGCCAAGACAAGAGAAGGAGAAGGGAAAAGAGAAACGTATGAAAGAGGAGTGGATTAAAACTGTCCACTTGAGGTCAAAGACATCAGCTGACGGACTACAAAAGCTCAACACAGTCCAAACCAGGCAAATACAAAGAAAACACTACCAAGGCACACCACCATCCATTTTCTGAAATCTAAATATACAGAAAAACCCTTAAAAGTAGCAAAGAAAAGCAATATGTTATATGTAAGAGAAACAGGAGGAATGACGGCTGATCTTGCCAAATGAATAGCAAAGAGTTGAAGACAGTGTCATGATGTTCTCAAAGTCCAGGAAGGAGAATTGTCAACCCAGAGGTCTACCTTTAAAAATAAAGGCAAAATGATTTGCAGATAAACCAACACCGAAAGATGCATTGCCAAGAGACCTGCAGTAAAACCACAAGGAAGTTCCTGTGGAAGAGAAACACCAAATACACTACCAACCCAGACCCACTGGGGATTGGGGGGGGGGCACTGGCGATGTTTATTAACAAGTGTGATTCTCTTATTATTTGAATGTGAAATTTTGTTTTATTTTAGTCATAAAATTAAAAAAGGTAAGCGGTTCTTAGTGCTTCCACTGATCAGCAAATGTACATAATATCATCATACCTTGCCTTAAGCTAAGTGATGACATCCTTCTTGTTAGAGTCCAGAGAGAAAAAGAAAAAGACAGAGGCTGAGAAAGGAAAGCTTGCTTGCTTCATTACCTAGCTATGTGCTTTGCACAAAATATTAATTTATTTGGGGTTCTATTTGTTTTCTTTAAATAGTAAAGCATTTCCTGGTACATTTTAGTGTTGCATAATGACGACACTCACCACAGACAATCTATACCTACCCATGATACATCCCAGCTCCTTCTTCCCCTCACGCTCCTCCTCCTCCCATTAGGCCCCTCCCCTCCCTATGTACCAAAGCATTGCTTCCATTTTTTCTTTCTATTTTCACTTTTTGTTCTTGTCCTTTCCTTCTTTTATCTCTCCCTCCTGCTTTGTTCTCTTTCCCACTTGAACATTTTTCTTTCTATATATCTGCATTTATAAAATACACTAAACCATCTACAATATGTTTTAGCCCAAACTTCTTGTGGTTCTGGGACTAAACTAGAGCAGTATGTTAGAAATAGTCTCCACTTAATGTTTAACATTTTTATTTATTTATTTTTTTTTACCATAGTGGTTAAAATAACTAAGTCTTATTCTTAATAATCAGACAGAGTCCCAAAATTCACTTGAGAACTAATTAGGTCAGGAGTCTTAGACTTATAATATGATTCTGTGCCCAAAATACAGTCCTATGGCAGATGTGAGTCACTGTAGGGGTGGCTTCACACACAGTATCCTGCGTATCACATATTTTTAAGTGTGGCCTGACATAGACAGGTGAGGAGGTTTTATTACCCCAATTGTGGACTTCTGTTCACATCTGCAGCACACTGCTGCTGGATGCCAGTTCTACTGTCATCTTTAACATCGGGAAAGGACTACATTACAGCACGTCCGAACGTGCTTAGCCAAGTGTGAAAGTTCACTGAGCATGTCCTGCCTGAGCACAGAGCAGAGAGAGAGCTCGAGAGACCCCAGGAAGGGAAGCAGTCCACCAAATAGTCAGTGTGTCTGTGGTTCACTTCGGGGAGACCTTGGGGGACCTTCAAAGAGGTTCCTGGCACTGGGTCACACGGATGGGCTGGAGCCAAGCTAGACTCAAGGCTTACTGGCTACACGATTCTGAGAAGCGCCTTGGGCTCGCTTCTGATGCTTCCTGACATTTGTGTAGCCTTCTGCTCCTGTTCAGTGCCTCTGACAGCACTGCATTAAGCAAGCAGGGAGAAGCTCTTGACTCGGGTCATGGACATCCAATGTCTATGTCTGCCTGGCCTGTGCAGACAGAAGACCAACTGTCTTGAGCCACACTTAAAATATGTGATACGCAGGATGCACCTAGCTTCCTTTTGAAAAATACTGTAACTTAGTAAATTATGTCATGAAATAACACAAACCAAAGTTTAATAACTAAATAAGAAAACTTCCATGTCTGTTTTGTGACAATTATCACACGCCTTCCTGGCGATCCTACACACGCATGTAGATAGGCTGAAATTCTATTCCTGGTGATCGCTGGGTTTACTTGCCAAGGTGAACTAGCACCTGTATGATCCGCAAGGAGGCAGGGTTAGTACTGCACCGAGCCCTCCACTACACGGCTACCCACTGTCACCCACACAGCCCATGCTTGGCCCCATGCCATGGATCATGAAAAGTACCACAAAATATTACATAACAAAGTTAAAAGTTTATACCTTGAGAAGCTGCATTGGTAGCATCTGCGGCCACAGGCCAGACGTGTGTAACTTCGTGCCCTCTGGAACTGACTGGCCTTTGCCGCCTAGCTCTCAGCTGCCTCTTCGAGGTGACCAGGAAAGGTGGAAGAGCCCAGTTCCTGCTGTGGGAAGAGCTCTACAATTCTGCTGAGCACAGTGTGTTCAATTGTTTTTTTTCTCTCCCCAAAAACAGTCACTGTGAATAACGTGCTGTTTGGAAACAGGTCTACTTAAAATGTCACATGAATATAATTATTTACAAATACTGCCATACACGGAATAAAGGTCTGACTACAACAGAACATTTCTAAGCCTAACACCATTGCTTTAATGAATAGAGCAAAGAAATGCTGAATAATTTTCTGCTTATTTCACAGCATTCTTCACAAACCTTTTCTCCCTCCTCCACACAACCCAGGTTAAATTCTCCTCTTTAATTTCCTCCAACTTTCTGGCGCAGGGCACATAAAGCAGTACACACTTCGCCTGTGATTCTGAATGGCTTTTAGATGGATTTGAACACTGCCACCCCAGGACATTACACCTGCTTTTATGCTACTCTTTGGGGGAAAATAACAACTGCAAAGCCTTAGGGGAAAATTCTGGTATACAATCTGGGAGGCAAAGGCTGTTTTCAGAAATTCAAACCTCCACTGACGTCAGTGGCGACTGAGTCACTGTTGTCCCTGGGAGCTATCTGTGAGTTCCTGACAGCCGAAGCCAATACTTTTTCATGATGACAACGAGAAGCCACTAAGCTATTGGCTACTGGCTGTTGAATAACAGTACTTGTATTTTGACAGTGCGGAGTTGTCACTGAATTAGAGTCACAGCAAAAAGCACCTGGCTTCCTTCCTCACTCTTTGTTGAGAAGGGCGCTTTGCCAAGGCACCCAGATTGGTGAGCTCACTGCGCCAGAGAACCTCAGACCCAGGATCCCGATGGGAAGTGGGGTGACTGCTCTCAGAGGGATTTGTCTAAAAAAAAATTAAAAATCAATGTCTTGGACTCTGTAAATGTGACACGCCTCACCTTGCCAACTCTAAAAAAAGCTTCAGGAGAATGCCACCACAAGTATTAGCATTGACAATCTATCACTACCCTGGTATGCAGAGCCTGCGGTAATATCAGCTATCCAAAATCCCCACCCAGGAAAGGTGTTCCAGCTCGGAGATCAGCACAAAGAGTCCTCAAAAATGAATCTCAGTCTTAAAGCTGGTGGTGAGGACAGAATATTCAAAATGGCGCCCCAGGTCGGTGTGGAGGATGGGCTTGTTCCTTCAGCAGGCTGGCAGGGGATCTCCCCACCGCCTCTGAGCTCCACACAAAGCAGCAGCCTGGACTCCAGAAGCAACAGTAAAGCCCACCCCTCAGGAAGATGGTGTGACGTGGAATTCACTCTTGGTCCTGAGACTGAGCTCACCAACGCAGCCGGACTGAGCAGAGCACTGTTGAGTGAAAACTCGGTGCTTGTCCAGACTCACAGTTCCCTCAGTCCTTCACTGGGGTTTCCGTGGGGTCGCACAGGGCAGCTCCCACCTCCTGTCTGAGGGCACAATGACCGAGAAAGACTGTGACCAGCTGTGATGCTCCTCCCTGCTTGCTCTCCCCTCTTGAAATGCTGCCCACAAACAGCAGGGTCAACTCTCCAGACCCTGAGGCTTCCTCCAGCCATACGGAAAGCGATGTACCTTGGTGAAACACTGTCTCAAGAGGAGAGAAAGAGGGTGCCAGCACTGAGCAACTATGCAAACACCCTCATGCCTCAATTTCTTCAGTTTAGCAATAACGATACTATCACCTGATGTCCGGCCTACACCAGACATTACCAGCAGCATTACAACGTTTCCCTAATACCCGCATCTTCAAATAAGGGAAATATGAAGTGAGTTATGGTTCATGGATCGGAAGGAGTCTGGATGAAGGATGACAGGGCTAGCCCCTCCCTGTGGCTCTGTTCCAATCTGACTCCATGTGGGAGTATGGCTCCAGGACTCCGTGTCACAGATGGGGTGGCACCATCAACTCGTGGGAGGCAAAGACTGCTCCATTTGGAAGGGCTGTGACCACACAGTGATAGCACAGGACAGGAAGCTGGGGGACTCCCGAGTATCCCTAGTACACAAACCTAGCCTGGAAGTGACCTCTGTGACTTCCTTAAGTGTGGAAGTTCAGTACTAAATGGGCAGTGATGTGACCGTGTGGATCCTGCTAGGTACAGCTGCAGCAGTGACAAGACCTCAGGAGATGAGCCACCTCCGAAAACCTTTTAGGAAAAAAAAACCACTGTGAAATAAAGCCAGATAAGTGCCACTTCACACGGAGGGCTACATAAACAAATAAAAACAAGGAAAATGCCACGTACTGGCATGAATGTGGAGAAAGGGAACCAACAGATATTGCTGTGGGGAGGGAAATCAGTGACCAGTACGGTCATTATGGGAAGCAAGGTCAGTTAGCTAAAGACGGAATCACCCATGGACCCAGCGATTCTGCTCCCAGGGATATTCCTGAAGAAATGTTGAAACAAAAGCTTGTACACACATCTTCACAGCAGCACTTGCGGAAAGAGGATAGTCACGAAAAGAAGAAATACCTTCAGGTGGTGATCATTTGGTGAAGGAACCCACAAAATGTGGTATGATAGACTAGGAGCCCCCTAAAAGGAATAACGGGTTGATCTGTACTACGACATGAACGAACCTCGAGAATGTTTTGCTGAGAGAAGTTGGTCACCCATGGTCACACGAGGCACGATCTGTTGAAAATGTTACACCCAGTGAAAGAATCCAGTCACCAAAGATCACCTGATGGATGATTCCATTCATATAAATACTCAGGATAAGTAAATACAGAGCAGAAAGCAGATTAGTGGTTGCCTGGTCCAGAGGGGAATGGAAAGGGGGAAATGACTGTATGTAGGAGGTTTCCTTTAGAGACAATAAAAAATGCTTTAGAACTAGCTAGTGGAAACAGACACACAACTTTATGAATGGACCAAAGTGACTGAATTGGACACATTAGACGGTTGCTTTGATATTTTATATTAATTTTTATAGCATAAAAGAAAGCCAGACCAAGGTAGACATAGGGTGGGCAGAAGGGCCCACCCCTTCCACAGCCACCCCTGTGGCCCTGGGTGTGTCCTTCCAGGGGTCTGAAATCTCAGTTTAATTGAGAAATTCTTCCTAATAAGTCCCAAGGAGCTACAGGTCTTTTCCTTACAAATGGGAAATAATCATATCTCATGGCGGCTCATTACACATTCTTTGCGTACCACGAGTTGTTCTAAAACCATGAAATTAGTTCTGGCAGAGTTCACAGAAAAACACCCCTGAGAGGAGGCTGAATGGGTTATGTAAGACTCCTTGTGCTTTCGTATGTGATGTTAACTCCTTCCTGGCACCACCAAGGACACCGGCATCTTCTATGAAGCGACAAGAGCACTCTGGTCCCTTCTGTGACCAGCGTTTGGAGAACAGGAAGTGGCAGGGGACGCCTAGGTGTACACGGGTAACTGTGGCTTTCCCAGGAGCCAGGCTGACCTAGGGGTGGGTGTGGTCTCCCTGATAAGTAACACAATACCAAGCATTTGTCGGTTAGTTGCTGGTTTACAGCTGCTCAAGATCAGGTCCAACCCACCCTGGAGGACGACTGGTCGGAGGATCACAGCTTGAACTGTGGTTTGCAGGGGATGAGGAGTTCAGGCGTTTTCATCTGGCAATAATCACTAAAACAACGAACACACAACAGAGAGAGAGCATAACATGCGAGCTGAGAATGATGACCTGAACTCACACTCTCCCCCTTTCCTGAGGTTTCCCTCAGACCCGCGTGCACACCACACACAGACATGTATGAGGGCAGGCATGATGTGCTACTTCGTGTATGGTATAAATACTGTGATCAATCTAAATATATGGGCACTATTTTACTGCTAAAATACACTTCACAATTTTTTTTTAGGTAAAAGCAAAGAATAAGAAAATAAGTTTAAATAGTCTGCTCAAGATATGTCCCAAAAATCAAAATCTAAATTGAGAAAATCCCTGGAGACTCTGCTCAGAGTCCGTGGGCTCCTCTTTTATTACTGGAGACAACCGCCGTTGGCACCTGGTTCCTAAACAGTGACATCAGCTCCTGGGGCCCAGGGAACTCCACAGGTGACCAACGAGATTTCAGTCAGAAGCGATGAGTGGCCACTAGAACTAGGACATTCACAGGGTCAGGAGCAAGCAGGAGGTAACAAAAACCCTGCATCTGGGGCCACACAACGCGCCAGCTGTCTCTCTCCCTTTGTATCTCACAGGGAAGCGGGGGAAGGCAGGCTGGGGCTGGCAGAACCAAGCTGGAAAGCCAGACTTTGCTTCTTATGAGTGTGCAATATGGAGGACTTGACTCTTCCTCTCTGATCCCTTATTTCCTCCTAAATATATATATATACATATATATATATATATACCTACCTTTGCTGTAAAGCACAACGTAACTGCCTTACAAGGTTACTGTGAACCTGAGACAACAGACATAATGAACTAACAAAAGCATCTAGCGATTGCTCAGAAAAGCCCTGTGTTTCCTCAAGACCCGAGGACATCAGGGTATTGTGGTGGTGTCTGACTCTTTGTGCTCATAGTCACAACTCTGAGTCCTGCAGAGAGGATTAATGTACAGCCCTGTGTTCTCTGGGAGCCAGAAGGACCTTTTCCAGCAAGGCTTTTGGCATCTTCCTGCTCCCTCAAGCCTGTGCATCCTGTGCTGGTCCCTGGAAATATGCTCAGGTCCCTCCCACTGTCTTTGCTTTGTTTTTGAGACAGGGTCTCAATGCGTAGTTCAGACTGGCCTTGGACTTCATGTGCAACGTAGGCTGGTCATTGAACTCATGGTGTCCCTCCTGCCTCAGCGTCACGAATGCTGGGATTCGTCCCACTGAATGTGAAACCTGCTTTCAGGAGACTGAGGCCAAAATTGTCCCAAACACACCAGGCCGGTGGCTCTTCATTCTAGACTTTACAGCCGCCCTTCTGCTGGATTCATATTTGTTTACATTCTGCCTTGGTCCAAGCATACAGAGAGGAGCAAGACGCTAATGTAAACAAGTTGAGACGCCACTCTGACGCTGCAGCTAGGACCGGAAGTAGACGAGCATGCTTAATCTTAGGCCTGTGGAGAGTGGCCAGCATTTCTTCCTCCTCTCCTCATTTCCCCGCATCAGATGTTCTTTGAAACACCCCGTGTGGGAGAACTCAACAGCAGAGAGGCAGATACGCAGGGAGGAGGAGCGCAGCAGAGACAAATGGCTCAGCGCGGCGTTTATTAAGACACATGTTCCGAGATGACTCGGTCTCACGCTCCAACTTCCAGTCTCTGGGTCTCAATGCTGCTTGCTTGCTCTGGTTTTCTGCTCAGAAAAACAGGGAAAATTGTGCTGAGATCCAGTGGAAAATATTGCCTCTGCTTCTCCTGCCGAGAGACAGGGGACTCCGGTCTCAGGGGAGACTGGAGCCCTGTCCCCGTACTTTGCCTCAATTCTCTAATGATCTTCTGCAACTTGCCTTCCTCTGCCTGCTTTAAGTGGGCTCTCGCAGAGTGTTTATACCACACACACCAGCAAACACTCCACAGCAAGGCTTGCTTCCTCCCTCCCTTGGTAGAGATGAGGTTCCGCGTTCACCCGCACACCACTGATAAAGGCGCACCATAAGTATTTGTTAAGTAAACAGAGGAAGGAGGATGCGCTTGCGCTGGCAGCTTGAGTCAACCGTTTCCAACCCCTCTCTGGCCCCCGCAGCTGTAACTTCTCAACAACAGTGCGGAGAATACTTGGGATTTGGTGATGCCAGGAAGATTAATTTAAAACACAGTTTCTCTTTGGTAATCTCGTCTGTGACTCAGCTCTGGTGGAAAGTATCAACTTTAGAAACCCACAAGCAAGAGGTGAAGATTTCACATCATTTCTTATTTCTTTTGATGTTAACATGCAAACCACCCTCAAGGCCGGCTGAGGGTTGTGTGAGGAAGGAGGCTGGGCTGACAGCGAGAAGTTAACGCATAACAACTCTAGATGTTACGCATAACAACTCTGCAACCTGGAGGAGCGGCTGACTTTCTCTGACTCTCATTTTCCTGGCTAGACAGGAAAGAACATACCTATCTGCCCAACAAGGTGACTTCCTGGCATGCCTCACAGAGTCCTATCCATCCTCCAGGACCCAGTTCACTTGCGTCTCCCCCACCTGTCTCTCAGAGTCTGGGCCCTTTGGCCTCTGTACTGATTTCAGCATTTATGAGGTTGAGCTGCAGGTATCACTATTGTCAGAGGGTCACTCCTCAGGAACTCTGTGACCTTCTCAAGGGCAGACATCACAGAGACTCTGCACTTCTGGACATTGCCAGGGTGTGTATCTTGCAACAGATGATGGCTGGCTTCTTATTTAAGGGTCACGTGGAAAAACTGGACATAAATGTGCTTAAAAGCTGGGGACATCATATTGAGATGATCAAAAATACAGTGAATACTTAAAATGAAAGTGACTGCCATTAATTTCCCTCAATATACACCTCCTCACTTTGAACAGACTTATCCCCTCACTCTTGAGTATTTCTGAAGCAGTTCTTGGAGTCCTATTTCATGAGTGTCTTTATTTACATGGTTTGGCCATCTCTGTGTTCTGAATCGATTCGACATGTTTACTTTTTATGGTCATTCTGACCCCACAGCGGGGCCAAAAGTCTCATGGTGCCACAGCCAATGAATCAGGTAGATGAAGACACTACAATGGTTTTTGGTTTTTTTGGTACTGGGGATCGAACTCAGGACTTTGTGATTGCGAGGCAGGCATCGGAAGCACTGAGCTAAATCCCCAGCCCACTACAATGATTTTTATGTGTTTTGCTTTTTTGTTGAATAGCACTCAGCAGCAGCGTTGATCATATTTTCGATCACACTTCATAAAGATACTCACAGAAAAAGCCTTTAAGAACTGCTCCAGAAAGTGGCAAGAATAATGAAATAAATGTATTCAATGTGAGAGGGGGAGGTTTTGATGGGGATTAATGGCAGTATGTTTTTTTACTATAATAAATCGTTTGGAATTTAAACACCGGCTGTACATCTTGAGTATGCCTGGTATGAAGAGGAAAGAGTTACTGCCGAGGGCAGACCACAAAGTGAGTGAAACACTCTTACTTTGGCTTGGGGACAGACCCTACCGAAGCATGAACCCAGTGTGGTGGAAAAAGGCTCCAAAAAGCCCAGTAGACCCAGGAGGACAGGTCCACCAGGGCCTGGGGAGTGTCCTGCCTACCGCATCCTGTGTGTCCCTACAGCCTTCTTCCAAGATCCCACCCACGGGCTCCAAGGAAAGAATATCAGATAAGGAATGAATGCTGCCTTCATTTGTTTTAATAATCATTCTTTTTAAAGCCCACTTAAAGAACTAGAGACTTAGATGTTGCTGACTGTGAATATGACCCACAGGCTAGGAGCACAGAAGAGCCGCCTTGAGAATGACTGTTTTTTCCTATTTAAAACATTCTGGAAAATTGTTCTGCAGCCCTGTGCCAAAAAGAAAAAAAAATGAAAAACATAAGGCTGTTTGAAATGTCTCCTCCTTTTACAGATGGCTTTAATGTATAATGTTATAAAGACAAGAAGCTTTCTGGCCTCCAAGCCCCGAGGTGGCTGCTACCAGGCCGGAAACAGTGTAGGGCTCCTGAGCAGAGCTTGGGAGAATGCGCCCCATTTTCCAGGGCCTTTGTGGTTGCTTGAGGGCTCCTCAGGGGGAGCACATGCAGGTGTTGCGGGGTGATTCCCCGGGCTGTGCAGGGCGGCTGGGGGAAGGGTCCAGGTGGGGGGGTCCTGTCCACAATACTCCCTCTTATTTCCTTTGAGATCGCAGCCACATTGGCTGGTGGGGGATAAATGAGTGACACTGTCCAGGTGGCCATGAAGGCTGGATCCAGGTCTCAGTGCCAGACAAGGGCAGCTGGGCCATACTGAGGTTGTGTTACGGGCAGGGTGATGGCTACGGAGGGGTCCCTGTAAGGAGAGGACCAGAGAGAACACAGGGTTAATTTACACTAGGCCCATGAAGGACAGGGCCCATGGCCTTGAGTCTCTGCTGTCCTTCTGACTGATTTCCACACCTGGGTATGGGGACAGCCATTCCTATGTCACAGGGTGATATGCTGATCAAGAGATGGGGGACATGCAGACTCCAGCAGGGACCAAGAAAGTGGGGGCTAATAGTACTTTACCAGTATTGTGAACACATTGTATGTAGCTGAGTTTTGTGTGTAGATATGCCTATGTAAGTGTTAGATGTATGCACCCTGTGCTGATGTGTATATATGTATGTTATCTGTGTATATGTGGACATTATGAACCTTGTGCCCTACTCCATCCCGCTTTATTTCTGCAATGTAACTCACCTGTTGTCGACAACCATTTTTGTCTTTTTTTTAAAGATATTTCTGTGTCCAGAGAGATGAAAATCTTTGCTCAGATTCAATAAGGCAGGAAATCAATTAAAGTTTTCATTTTCTGCTTAGCCTCAAAAGACAAGTGGAGAAAAGTCCTAAGTAAAGAAAGTACGTACAGATATCTGGAGCTTTCATTTGGGTTCTATGTTCTAGAAAATATGAAATAGGAAGGAAAAACTTTCATGTCCTATTTAAAAGCTAAATCCTTTCCCTGTTTTTTTTGGGGGGGGTTTTGTTTAAAAAAAAACTTTTAAAGCCATGCTGGATAACAGCAACAAAAGAATGACACCTCAATTTTTTAAAGACAGCTCTAACTACACCTAACAGCGTGGGTTTTAAATGGCTACATTTAAATATTTTTTCCTCTGTTCACTTCCAAACCGGGACCATAAATCACCCTTCGGAACACAATGGCCTGTGCCTATAGCAATTTATCAT
>PVIR01005244.1:0-73160 GCA_004026965.1 Petromus typicus
AGACAGGCGCCGGAACCACTGAGCTAACTCCCCGGCCCATTTGCCTCTTAGTTTTCATACTAACCTGTACTTAAAATCTTATATTTATTTCTGCTTTTGGTAAATTAAAACATTTTTAAGAATCCAGCACTTTTTGTGAACTCAATCACATCTATTAGTTTTGCTTTAAATAAACACATTAATTAAAACAAACATCATAAACTGGAGATGATATGCAAAGATGGCAGCTGGTTTTGCTCCGCGGGATATGTGTGCCACCGGTTCCCAAAAGGAAAAGAGTATTTTGGCACAAGCAGGAAGCTCACATCAGCCTGAAGCAAAACGAATAGATCTCCAGTTTTCTTGACAGAACACTCCGAGTGGGAGCGGGGGAGCGGCCGTGCCCAGACGCCCGCGCTCCACAGCTGCGTCCACCGCGGTGGAGGCCCCTCTCCCCGCCCGTGGGCGGGCAAGCGGTGCCCAGCGCCGAGGACAGCGGGCGGCCTCGCTGCGGGGCTCGGGCTCACTGACCCGCGACGCCGTCCCGGCGCGTGCTCGGTGTCGCAGGAGGAGACACCGCGGCTGCCGTCTGCAGACCCCCGCGGAGCCCTTGCTGTTCAGCCCCGCGAGAGGGGCGTGGGTCGGTGTGTGGGTGTGTCTGCGCATTTTCCTGTCACGTTTTCTGCATCATCTGTATCAACCCCAAAGAGCAGTATACTTAGGTGTGTTCTACAATCATATCGTATTAACGAATTAAAGGTACTTGGCTTGGATTTGCTCTGATTTTTAATATTTTTTCAGGGCTTTAGAAACTAGGGAACGTCGAGAGAGCAAAATTCAGAGAGGAGATTTGCAGTGTCTGGTTTGCTCTTTTTAGACCAGAAGTCACAAATTTCATTGTTGCTGTGCCATCTCTTGATTTTATTTTGAATGACCTCTTCTATGTGTAAAAACGTTATGAGGCCCTATTCTAAAACAGGGAACGACGCACAGTGCAGAAGCCAGCAGCGTGCGTGTCCTCACGGCGGCCCGTGGCTGTGGCCGCGCCGGGGGACGCTCACCGCCGGTGCAAGGCCCAGGCCCGCCCGCGTGCAGACTCCAGTGTGTGGTTCAAGACGCTCTCTGGGAATCCTACAGCTTAAGAGTTCTATCACTTTGTAACTTTGGGAATCTACACGTTACAGGCACATTATACACGTGCTTAAGGCCAGGTACATTACCTCTGTAGGCGAGAGAGGAGTGCTTTCAGAATTTTGAGTGATGAAAAGATCTAAACGACGCAGTTGAGGATTTCTATTGTAAATCATACAGAGAAGGCCACTCATAGTCGACGCTGTACGCATTAGGTCTATAGAAAGGCAAGAAACATGGAAAAGCCCTGGGATTTTGCTGTTATCTTCGTGTTATTCTCTACATTGCAGGAGAAGCAGCCTCCAAGCATTTTTGAGCTCTGACCGGATAAAACAGCAAGAAAACGTCAATTTGTGCAGCCGTCTGGCTCTAGGGGGCGCTGCCGTACTGTACATCAGGCCTGGCTCACGGAAGAAGCCTTAAACCCGATCTCATTAAAGAGTTCTGCAGGTCCCAGATACAAAAAAAAAAAAGCGCATAAACTATAATCAATTTAAACTTTGAGAAAATTAGGTAACTGTGTACAGTATTTATACGCAGTTTTTGGAAATGAAGGCATCTTTTGTTGGTAAAAGTACCTGGGACCAAATGCAGCCCTGAGCAGTGATGTTTGTGTTGACTTTTGCAGTCAAGGTCTCGTGAAGGACAACGCGTGTTACTGCCGTGGAATTATGTAAAGCATTCTCTCTTCAACTCTAAAAAGTCAACAAATCCGCCTGGCTGAGGCTCTGGACACTGCAACCTTTAATTGGTTTTGCTCTGGCCCCGTTCAGTTACTCTCCGGCTAGTCAGAAGGCTTTTTGATAATTATTTAATCCCTATGACTTAAGGTACCTTTCAAAAAATAAAGAACCTCAAAACGCCAGTGGTACAAAATAATCTCCAAAGTAAGTGACCGCATGGATTTCGTGAGCTGTGGGATGGGGGACCCTCAAGGTACAGAAGTGAAGGTCTTCATCCTCATGTATTTCAGAAGCGCTTTGATAAATGATTATGTGTCATTTAGACAGTAATACTTGAATTATGGATTACTTAACAAAATATGTAAATTAGATTTAGCCCAGGTCAAAATATGCAAGTGTTCGCATATCTTGTATATGTATATACAAGACTGAGACATTTTTTAACCTATAGTACATGCAGGCTTAGCTCAAAAGAAGAAAGCTAGCTTGATACTTCGAAGGCAAATAAATTCAATTTTCTAGGACTAAGTTACTTTTAAACTAATACCACGATTCTAGTCCAGTACCATTGTCTGGTCACTGCGTCCATCACCAAAGACATAATACGCTGTTATATGTATAGTTTAGCTGAACCATTTGTTGTGCATCTATGGCCTGACTTCCTGCTTGGAAGGTACTGCACTAGCAACACAGATGGAAGAGGAATCCTGGAAACCAAATACAGAAGGGAAGGGTTGTTGGGGGGACTTGTGCACTACTTCTGAGCAAGGGTGTTAGCTTCACTGTGGCGTTCAGGAGGACATTTTGAAGTGTGCTGGAGACAGCAAGGTGGGGTTCACTGACGGGCCAGGAAGGCAGCGTGATCAGAGACCAGACTGGCTTTGGCTGTAGGTGGTAGTGCATGCACCAGACACACATCTATCCTGACGTCTGGGTGACAACCGTCCCACATTTCTGCCAGCGCCACTGAGAAATGTGCCGTAGACAACACTGCCCGTTGATTTCAATCAGCCAGTGGACAGATAACTCGAGATTAGAGATGTTCACCTCCCAGCCGTGATTCTGGTATAAGGAGTTGATAAACACAGAGTTGCAGATTATGGAACAGCAGCTCTGAATGGAGCTCTTTTTCCTCAAGCTGAGCTTTCCAAATAAGAGCCAGTATTTTGTAAACTTCCACAGAGGTCCAACACACAGGAGAAGGTGAAGACAAAGCCTCAGCATTGGGAAATATGAGAAAACACTTTGACACTCAGAATAGCTGTTCGTTTGAACCTACACAGTAGCTTAGCTTCAACTTGGACTCAGCCCCTAAAGTGAAGAGAATATGCATTTCAGCTCCTGTTTGTGGCCATCACGCTTTCTTCTGAGGTCCCTGAAGAAGGCAGGGCCCAGGCACGGGCCCTCCTGGTGTGTCCTGGAGGATTTCTGACCCAGACAATGCACATGGATAATAAATGCTTCACGCCGGCGGCTCTGGGGTATTTTGTTGGGGGAGCCATCGTGACAGGCGTTGTGTTCTAGGTTGAGACATAGCTGTCCTGTGCGTAAGCTACAGAACTAAAACTCCTTCCTTTTCACCCCCTGGAATCAACCAGCAGGAAATCGACTTCTTCTGTATTCAGTGGTCGTTGTCATGGCTGCCACACCAGTTTCCCAATTCACTCCCGTTCCTGACAGTCTGCACCACACAGCAGGACATTTTGCGGGTGGCAATCAGGACTCGTCACCACTCATCATCCTAATTATTTCCCAGGTAAATGGCAGTTTAAAGTCTTCAGTATGGACCACTCCATTCCCAGGAAAATGTTCTGACCTACTATTTCACACACTGTCCTTTCCAATTCAGTTCCAGTGACAGGTGACTGGAATATACCAACTTCATTCTCCTTTCCTTACTTTCCTCTTAGCTTGTTTCTTCCCGAGATATTTTCCTGGTCAGATCTCTGATATGATGCATGTAGCTACTTAAGCACACTTCTATCATTTGGGAAATAAAAATTAATGTTGGCCACTTCCTCACCTTACTCCGTATGTACCCTTATTTCTGATAGTTTGACGATGTAACTCACTGTTTACCACACTCACCTTCTCTACCAGGCTGTTAATTCTGTGACAGCAGGGGTTTCAGGTAGTTCCCGGAGCTGGACACAGTCTCATACACACCTACTAAGTGCTATAAAGTCTTATAGAAACTGAGTGTGTAAGATGGGCTGATCCTGCCACCTGGGCCTGTTATCTGCCGTCTTCAGAAAGAGTGACGGGCAGAACAATCTACCTCCTAACAAGAGTATGGATGTGGATGGGCTTCTCAGCGCCTTTTGTCTCACTTGTTTCATCTGTAAAATAGACCAATGTGGAACATTTCAGTGTAAAAGAAAATAGCACAGTGCTGAGAATATAGTGGGGTTTAAATAAAGGTGAATTTTTGCCCAAATTGAGATTCAGGGCTATCGCCCAGCAGTAGCTCGGATGTCCTGTCTCCAGCACTACCTGCACGAAGCCCTGCAAAGTGGAACTGACACAGGAGAACATCGTGGGACTTCAAAAAGCGAACTGTATCCAAAACAATATGGCACGGAAGGGGCCTAACAATAAATGCTGACATATTCTTAACATGGCCTCTTTTTTTTTTTTTTTTTTAAGTTTTTTTGAGACAGGGTCTCACTTTGTGGTTCAGGCTGGCCCTGAGCTCAGCCTCAAACTCACATCACAGTCCTCCTGCCTCTGCCTCCCGAGTGCTGGCATTACAGGCGTGAGCCACCACGCCCGGCACTGTGGTATGTGGTACTGGTTGCTGCTGGGTTGAGTCTCCACACCCAGTATTGTTATGTGGTTACCGGGGAATCGAACCCGGGTCCTTGCGCTTGCGAGACAGGCGCCGGAACCACTGAGCTAACTCCCCGGCCCAACATGGCCTCTTAACAAGTGGCTGAAATGCTGCAATGACTGTAATTTCCTGTTCTCTTCACTGCAGATGTTTATTAGAGACTCATACACTGATCGAACGTAAACGTAGTTTGCATCAGAAAAATTATGTCAAAATGAGATTTATGAATCAACATTTCAGTGTCACAAAGCCTGTGATGTCAAAGTGGGACTACGTTTGGTGAGCATGGTGGTGCACAGCTGTAATCTTAGCACTGTGGTGGCCGAGGAAGGACGATTGCTCTGAGTTCAAGTCAGGGGTTGGACAGCGCGATCCCACCTCTAAAAGCCACAACCCTACTAGGAAAATATGTATGAATAAGAGATAATTTGAGCTGGAAAACAGAGGCTTAAATCATCTTATCCAGCACATTGTCAAAGTACATTTTATTTAATGTGTTCTCTGACTCAAGATAAATAATGTAAAAAAAAGTTCACTATTCTAAATATTATCACCTTATTATTTTAAAGGATAAAACGTGAACTGAACTTAATTTAGAAAATTTAGTACTTTTATAATTATATAAGACTGATTTGCTTAACTCTTTCCCTCTGTTTGCCTTCATTAAATGAATTCTTTGTGATATATTTAAAATACACATTTTGTTTAATTTTGTGGGTTTTCTTTTTGCAGTCATATCAGGTACAGTAAGGACCATAAGTTAAAAGGAGCCTTTCTACCAGCAAACCCATCAATGTTGGCAGCCTGATAAGTCATGAATAGTAACTTTGTTTCCACTTTTACCAACGAAGATCAATTATTTGTTAGAAATCAAGACTGTATTGTGAAAAGTAGCATTGAAGATACTGTCCACCTGTCTATCTGTCTTGATCTGGTCACAGCATGAGTGACTCTTCCAGCGCCACCCACAAGGCGCCGGTCAATCACTCCTCAGCGTTCGCCACAAAACAACGCACGGACCACCCCCCAAACGACAACCCTGTTCTCAGATTTTTATGCATTTTCACTTTCACAGATGGGAATTTCCCCCTAACTACTAGAAATATGCTCAACTAGATCATCTGAGAAGTTCTGGGTAAGTTTGTAAATTTCTGGAGTTTTATTATCTGGGTCTTGCGGTGAGGGCTACCAGACTGCACACACGAGTTTGCAATGTGCACGTGGTGTGATGAGAGAGTCTTGCTGACCAGGCAGGGGACGGACTCGGTTCGGGTCCAGCACACTGGTCATGGCGGCTTGCCAGGGCCCTGCTGGGAAGGTCTAGTCCTTGTACCCAGAGTCCCAGAGCCCTGTGGATGCACTGGCCCCGCTCAGATGTCAGGAGATAATCTGACCACTGGGGTGTGAATTTCACTTGGAAATTCCAACTCGGTCATTGTATGGTGATGTCCTTTACCTTGATGTATCCACTGCTTCTAGATCTTGACAGTGTATCTCATAGTTAGCAAGGGAGCTGAAGATTTGTCACCTCGCCTGGATTGCTTTCTGGTGAACTTGTGGTCTCCACTGGTGATGTGCCCTAATTCCATAGAGTCAAAATCCTGAAAGTTCACCGTGAGCCCCAGTGGCTTCGCAGGACCCCTAACACAGGTTTCTGACTCGCTGGGCAACTACAGAGGCTACAGGTAAAGACAACTCACGTGGGGACTCTGCCGTCACCGCAGTGTGGCCCTTTGCTGCAGTGCGCACAGCGCAGTGCTGGCCATGCTGACCTGCCGAGCCGCCGCCTCTGGCTCTGTCGTGGAGGCAGCGGGGCTCACCTCTGTGGATCTAGTCTGCTGTTCTCATGCTCCTTGGTGTCTTCATACATATTCATACTTTTATCTACTGCTTTAATATATTTCCAAATATAGACTTTAACTATGTCATTGCCCTGCATTACAAACCCCACTGGACATACTGAGGCAGGTGCTTATTCACACAAGATCGCTAGCTCTGTTCCTGAAATGGAAATTTTTGCTGCCATCCTCGTCAGACACATGCGTATCATCTGAGTCTCCCGCGGCGTCACCTGTCTTAGAGGCCCAGGGCGCACTTTCCAGCCCTCGCTGCCCCAAGCACTCTCCTCTCCTCCTCTCTCTGAATGATGGTTACAGAGAGCTCAGAGCTGCAGTCACCAGCCCAACTCTAGCGAGTCTAGAAGGTGCCCACGTGCCAGGCTCCCTCCGTCCTCTCTCTCCTGCTCCCTGTGCTCTTGTGCCTCGTGCGATTGCGTTTCCTAACTATTAGCACACGGCAGACCCCACATCTGATCGTGGAGCTCACGTTACCCAGAAGCTGCAGTGAACACTCTTCTCTGTTTAACAAGTTGAGTCTGTTGGAGGCATGCTTGTCTTCTTTCTGTCCTTCATCTGTGAGAAACGCAGGTGCTAAATCCAGCCAGCTTCCTTTCCAAACAGCAGATGTGTCACCACCCCTCTCTCCTTGTGCCAGCGCCATCCCATTTCCAGCACCCTCTCTTACTCGACTTCATCAAAACTCCCGCTCTCTGCTACCTCCAGCTCTGCTCTTGTGTGCTTACCTTTCGGCTCCACATGTCCATAGCCTGATCTTGGAGCTCTATCTAAAAATGCTCACTTCAACATCAGCCCAGATGACTAGCAGCCCCAAGCTGTTTAACCCACAAAAACTCCACTGTCCTCTCTGAGCTTACGTTTCCAGGCTTATCTTTTAACTTCTTCGCTTATGTTTTAGCTTCCAGCAACAACAAATATGCCACGATAGAATTCTTTCTGTAAGTTCTCACTTTACAATCAAGTTGAGATATTTCTTCCTTTTACAGGCTGTGATATGTGACTGTCTTCCGAACAGCCTAAAACTTACATGTTTATAAATCTTTGCAGGAGTGACTTTTTTATTGTTTTGCCCTTTACTTGCACATTTGTGGAAAATGATAGTTATCCACCAGTTTCTCAGCACAGCAGGGATTCTCAGCACAGAAAACCTCTTCCCGTTTCCAGGTCCAGACTCCAAAATGTGAGGTCAGACACAGGCCTGACTTTGATCTGGCTGCTGGGGGTGCGCTCGGATGTTTTCTTCTCCCATATCTACTCCTTTAAGATGACTACAAAAGTCTGCTTCCTGGGGGATGGTAGTAATCCCCCGTGCATAAACACCACACAGAGGACTTTCAAGATTTATGAATTGTGCTATAGTAAACATGGATATGTATGACTGTAATATCACATCTTTTACTCTTTTGTGAAGATACCTAGAAGGAAAATAACAAGGTCAAATGTAATTTACAAATTTATTTTTTGAGGACTCTCCATAATGATTTCCATAGTAACTGTATCCGTTTACACTCCCATCGATAATGTAGGAGGATTCTCCCCCCACAGCCTTCCCAGCATTAAAATGGTTGATTTCTTGTTTATTTCTCGGGTACAGTGAAAGCTCAGTTTTGTTTTAATTTGAATATCTCTAATGACCAATGAACTTGGACTTTTATTTACGAATTTATTGGTCATTTGCACCATAGTGAAGAGCCTATTTATTTCATTTTTCTACTTTTTTGTTTGGGTCTTTTTATTAGGGGACTTTATTTTAAGTTTCTTAGATAGTTTGTCTTCTCTCTCTCTCTCTTTCTTCCTCGCTCTTTTACTTTTGCAGTACTGCGGGTCGAACTCAGGCCCTTATGCTTGCAAGGTAGGTGCAACACCACTTGAGTTAAATCCCTAGCCCTTCGGTCCTTACGTATTCTGGACGTGAATCCTGCTCAGGAATTTCTGGCAGAAATCTTTTCCGTCCTGTGGGTTGTCATTTCACTCCGCTGGTGGTTTCTTTTGCTGTGGAGAAGCCTTTCAGTTTGGTACGATCCCATTGTTGATTATTGGTATTAGTTCCTATGGGACCAGGGTCTGTTCAGAAAATCCTCAAGCCTAGAATTTCTGGAGTTTACCTATTTTGTCTCCAGAAAGGTTCATTGCTTCTGGTCTCACATTTAGTTCTTTGATCCATTTTTGTTTGAGTTAGTGCCTGAGGAGAGCCGCTTTCCCACGCGAGGAAGGGGCTGTCTCCCCTCCAGCCGACCTTCTGCCCTTTCTGAACCCCACGCCGCTCCGCCGCCCGGGCCGTTTCTGCGGCGTCTCCCATCGCGCTGCTCCTGCGTCCGCCGCTGTGTCTGGGACGCGGCTTCCGTCACAGCAGCTCGCGGTGAACTTCCAAGTCTCTGCTTCGCCGCGTTACCCCGCAGCGCTTTGTCTCCTCCTGAGTCTGAGGATCGTCCTCTCCCATTATGTGAATCTTCAGTTACCATCTAGGTTCTTAAACTCCTCCTGGTGCTAGCGACAGCGCATCCGATCCCGAACTGGAGACCAGAAGTGACACGGGGCAGATGCAGACGAGCCCTGCAGTCTGACCCAGGCGCAGAGCGCAGCGTACTGGACAGATCCGTCCCAGGCAGGCAAAGCTTCCGTCAGACAGGTTGTGCTGTGCTGGAGGTGCAGCCAGTACGAAATTCAGCTTTTGTTCTGAAAGCCCCGGTGAGCACGTGGAGGGCTGCCATCCTTAGGACCAAAGGCAGAAAGTGATGATAAATACTGCGCAAGGCTAGTACAGTGTACAGAAGCCCGAGGCCATGCAGAGCGCGCTCCCCTGAAGTCCACAGCGGCCCGAGTGTAGAGATCACACAGCGGGGCTGTCACTCGTCAGACGGTTGTGAGCCACGCCTCTGCAAAAGACGTGATCCAGGCCTCTGCAAAAGACGTGATCCTTCCGCATTCATAAAAATAAAGCAGGATACGCACTCTTAGGACTTCCAGTGCGAAGGTGGAGAAAGACTTATTCCAAATTCTACTGTGTGTACTTGTATAAGTAAAAACCGAACTCTATTTAGTTCATTAGTAAACTAAAAATACTTGACTTTCCCTGAATGTTTCTTTCCCAAATATTAGAATAGACTTTCAGATATTAATATTGATGTCTTTCAATCGTCAAGGAAAGTATACAATGCCGAGATTTAAATGAGTCCGGAATAGATCTCTGCAAAGTTTTTTACAGTGCCTGGAAATGAAAATATATTCCGGCTTTAAAATATCTTATGCAAAATGAAGTCAAATTACAATAGAAATAAACTAAATTTTCTGTTCAGTGAAAGTTATGAATTTTGTATTTGTACTCTGCTCTTAAGTTTCTTTGCCTCTATTTCTTATTTATTTTTGTACTATCATATTCTCATTCAAATGGAATGAAAATAAAGTCTATTCTATTATTTAAAAGTGAAAGGTAGCATTTCGAACTTTTGGTCAGAAGCACTGTTCTTCTAAAATGACTCATAACTGCCTGCGAATGAGGTCAGAGAAAAGCTTGTGAGGGCAGCTGATCACTGGGGAAGCAGAAGCTGTTCCTGTGCCTGGGCGGTGGGCTAAGAGCTCCGCTTATGCTGAGCTCACTCCACCTTGTCAGATACAGGACTCCAGCGTTATCAGCCCCATCTTACGGGAAGGAACCTGGGTAAATGGAGATTAGATGACTTCCTGGCTACCTCCGTAGGAAGAGGCACAGCTGAGCTTTGACACTTAGTTATCCATTCATTCTCTGCCATAGAAATACAACAGCCTAACCTTAAAACCACTCCCTCAGTGAGTAGTAAGTATCCCTGTCCTTGTCTGTATGACGCAGCAGCAGTGTCCTCCGGGACAGCAGCCTGGAGTCAGATATGACTGTGATTGACTGAGTGTAACAAGGAAAAGCTTTTCAATTACAGTTGAGTGAGAATTGCTTTTCATTTTTGAAATAATGAGGTAGATGTTTAACTGAAAAATAAAGCCTCCCTGCCATGATCTAGAAGTGAAAAAAGTGATAGTATGACAGTTAATTGATCTTTTTTAATAAGATATAAAACATAAATTGAGTTCCTAGAGACCAAGAGGATAATGAGACAAGGACACAGCAAAGAGAGAGCACAGAACTTGGGACAGTTGGGGCAGTGGCCAAGAGCAGATCTCTACAGACTAGATGAAGTAAGAATAGGTACGGGATCTCTAACACCAACAATGGATGGCCTTCAACTTCCTTCACACGTTTGCTGTGTTAATGTGTTTTGTGAAATATCATTTACCTTCTGAGCCTCCGAGTGCTGTGTTATATAATTGGGAAAAATGCAGGAAAAAGTTCAGTGTTCATTGTTTCCAGTTGAAGTGAAAGAATGATAGCATTACCTGAATAATAAGTTTGATTTTATGTATTCAGCGTTGCTCTGAGGATTGGAAGGAATGTACTGCATCTTATCACCCATCTTTTACAGTAATAATCTGTAACTAGTATCTGTATGTCCATTTCCATATGAAGAAACTACTAAAATAGCAGGTACAAGTGGTACAACCAGCATTCAGTGTGCAGTATCACGGTTACCGTTCTTATCTATCTACTCAACTGATTCTTTGGCTTCAGACTATGATGATAATAGGTATGTACTTTGCTTGTAAAATATAAGTAGAGACTGTGACAGCCCTGCCTTTAGACCTAAATTTCCTAGCATTCAACAGGAATACATAATTTATTTATGGAGTGAGAACTCAAGGAGTTTCTGGACACATTAAAGAAAAATTGGCAGAGCTGTTTTTCACATTGGAAGAGTAGAGAAATAATACACAGATAAGAAAATTATACAACCCAGATTGTTAAAAACTCCAGCTGCACCCCTTCCGTGCTCTCTGGTCTCTTTCCAGGCGATGGGCCTCGGTAGCCGCTGACTCTGGTCATGTTCACTCATGGAGAAACCCATCCCAGCACAGCAAGCCTGTAGTACCACCCTCAGACTATGAAGATTCCGAAATTTATGTCTCAGTCTGTTATGAAAAGGTTAGTATAATACTCCTTCAGAACTCTGTGAAGTAGGTTATAAGTATCAAAATATCACAAACTACAGAAAGTAAATCTCAGAATTATAACGAGGGTTAATCACTGCACGTTTTTTCAAAACATAATTACTATTGAGAATGCTGGGGAAATCAGCTTTACATTAATAGAGGTAAGATTAAAATATCTCAATCTCAGCTTTTCAAGACTTGTACAAAATTTAAAATAATAATAAAAAAAGGAAACGATATTTGATGTACAAGAGAGAACCCAGCTGTCTGGTAAGGTCAGAAATTGATCAGTATTAGCTGAAGGCCTGCAGTAGACTTTCAAGTTCAAGATGGTTGCACTGGATAGTTTCTACCAGGGAGATATCTATCTATCTATCTATCTATCTATCTATCTATCTATCATCTATCATCTATCATATCTATCATCTATCTATCTATCTATCTATCTATAGATCTTTCCGGTGTATTGTACATCATCACTTTCTCCTTCTGTAGATTTTGATTAAAGCACAATATAAACATTTCCTGCATGACTTCATAGAGCTGGTTTCATTCAATATCAAATCATACATGGTGAAAATCCTTGATATATCTGATGTTACTGTCTTTTTCCAGTTTAATATACCTTCAGTGTAAATCTGCATGTCTTAAATAAATGTCAGATGTATAAAATAGGAAGTAATATTTTAAAAATAATACAAAGATGATAGACTATTTCTAGAAGCTTTAGATCAAATGAAAAACAAATATTGAAAATGGTAAGGAATAAATTGCTCATAGAATAACATAACAGAAATTAAAAAGAGAGACCAAATGATATAGAATAATGAAGGAACTGTGTAGAGCAGAAGTCATGCAACCTCACAGTAATCCATGAGCCTGACAATTCATTATTGTTAATTTGCAAACATGGAGATTACTCCAATGCTCTTATTGTATTAATGTGCTCTAGTTACTAGGTGCTTCTGTAATGCGCAGTCTACCCCTAGACATCCTTGTAAACAATGACAAGATTTCCTAGACTACTGTTCTCCTTGTGGAAACAAGTCACGGAGCAGTTTAGCTATTTGGAAAGGCTGCAGTGGACGGAACTGCGCACGTGAAGCGCGTGTGTCAAGGTGGAGCCTCTAAAACGAGAAGTGTTGCCTCTCGGGTCAGCTCTGCTTTACATGGGTCTCCTCAGGACTACCAAGAAAAGAGTGATTATCAAACTACCATTTCAGATCCCTAGTCATGTGACCTGTGCCTAAAAGTGATAGTCTTGTGTCCAAAGACCAAGATGTATCATGTGGCAACACATACACATAAGAGAAGAATCTGAATATCGGAAACCTAGAGAAATACTGTAAGCCATTCAACTTTCCTCAATTTCTTTTGCCTATTTTACCTACATGTATAAAACAACCATTGGTAAGTATTATTTCTGAATAGTCAAAATTTATTTAAGGTTATGATGTAAATGTCCTATTATCTACTAGAATACGAGAGTATGTGATTAAAAATACATTGATGATATAGCACGTAACTAAACCCTAGACTTTAGTGGTTTTTTTTTTTTTTTTTTAGGGTTTTTTAAAAAGTTTTTTTGGGACAGGGTCTCGCTTTGTAGTTCAGGCTGGCCCTGAGCTCAGCCTCGAACTCACATCACAGCAATCCTCCTGCCTCTGCCTCCTGAGTGCTGGGATTACAGGTGTGAGCCACCACGCCCGGCAACTTTAGTGTTTATTAATAAACACTTAAAATATTGCTTTAAAAGTTGGGCATCTGGATCACTGCCACAAGATCACCACAGCATGTTATATATATTCTGACTTCCTCCCTTATAAAACCAAACTGTGTCCTGCTAATGATATCAATGGCCAGTTGAAATGGTTTGTGGAATAGAACTAAACCTAGAAAATGATCACTAGCATTTTTGCAGGCAGTAGACTTCTGTTTCTGAATCACTTTGTTCTTTTTGAATATTTTATTACCACAACACATTAATCAGGAAAAATGATTATTCAGAAGAGAGTGAGGGGGGGAAGCAGCATACAGTCAGAAGGATTCACCGTCACACAAACATGCTGGAGAAGCGCAGGGGGTGAAAGGTCGCTCAGACGCAGGAGCCCCTCCAGGAGCCCAGGATTTGCTGCTAACAGCTCTGTTCTTCATGCTCAGCAGTGTGCCTCAGACCTATCATGTATGTACATGGAGAGATCCTACTTCTAACGCACAATCAAGAACCCAGATGAAGTAACTGAGGTGACCAGTGTAACAGATAAAGGAGATGATAATTGGGCCGGGGAGTTAGCTCAGTGGTTCCAGCGCCTGTCTTGCAAGCGCAAGGACCCGGGTTCAATTCCCCGGTAACCACATAACAATACTGGGCGTGGAAACCCACACCCAGCAGCAACCAGGACCACATACCACAGTGCCGGGCGTGGTGGCTCACACCTGTCATCCCAGCACTCGGGAGGCAGAGGCAGGAGGATTGTGATGTGAGTTTGAGGCTGAGCTCAGGGCCAGCCTGGACCACAAAGCGAGACCCTGTCTCAAAAAACATAAAAAAAAAAAAAAGGAGATGATAATTAATCCATGTGTGGAAAGACTTGTTATGTAGAGATGTAATTACTGTTGGTTCCACTGCCAGAAAAATCTTTCATGGAATAATTCATGCAGGCACTGAACCACCCATCCAACATCGCAACCACTAAGAAACCTCAACTACTACGCAAAGTGAACAACTTCCATGCCGAAGCAGTGCTGAAAGTTATCGTATTTTCTTATATTGCCAGATTGTAACGATGTGAGAAATTAGAAAAATTTGAATCATTCAGTAAACTAAGAAAATGCATTTCAGAATGGAGATCTACAAATTTGGGAATATTCTCCTTTCTTTTTGTATACAAGAGGAGAACTAGTGTTAACCGTGATCTTGGTTTATCAGTAGCAATATCGGCACACTCCAGTTAATGTCAGGGGTAGCGACATTCCCTGTGATGAAATCTGGCATCTCACCTGCTCGTCCTGTGAGAAGCCACCATCTGCACAGATAATTTTGCTTGCTGTAATCGTCAGGTAAGCAGAGAGCCTTTGCACATAGGGTCCCAAACATCCTCTCATGTGTTTTGTGACAATAACACATTTCTAACAGTAATTCTGAGATATTATTTGGTTTTTTCACTGTGTATGCTTTGGATAATGCACAGGTAATGGTGATAAAACTACTGATGATTTAGCTTAAATAAAAATAATGGTACTAGCAGGTAAAGTATTGACATAGTAAAAAAGAAAAAAAACCCCAAATTTTCCATAAGAATATTCTTGTAGATCTGCTACCATTTATAATTCTATTACATGATAATCTATGAATTATGAGTTTTAGCATGTAATGAAAAGGGAAGTATGCATAAAACAGTTTCATGTCATGGTAAGTTATGAAAGTGGTCTCATGGAAAAGCATGTTATTTGTTGTGTGAGAGGAAGAAGCTGGTTCTCTTTTGAAACACAATTTTCTTACTAAGAACAAGTTCTGTTCAGACTGCAGTTATAGTTATGCAAGGCCAGAAAGACTTTCCTCTGTAACAAAATAAGTTTGTCATTTCAAGGATAAAACTATCGTATTTTTTTGCCAGGGACAAAATTTGAACTTTCTAGCACATATTGGAATTTTGGGAAAATCTTATCTGCCTTTGGATATTTGATAGCAGTATATGCAAATACATTTCTGATGGTACTGAAGGGAATATTAGCAAATACAATTATTTGATTCTCTATACTGAGAGACGTTGACATTTAGAATAGCTAAATAATTCAAGGAACCAATACTCTGAGAGTAAAACATTTTCCATGGATAAAAACCTATGGAAGTGCAATATACAATAATGGATTCTAGTTTATCACAGAATGAAGTACTAACTGAGTTTCACATTCTCCGCTGCAATTCATCTTTATAATTTATTATCTACCAAATTTTAGTGTAAATCAAACAATTCCCAATAGTCTTCAATCTCTATCAACATGTTTCTCTTTTCCAATCTATATCTGTTTTGAGGCCAGAATCTCTCCAACTGCCTCAGTTTTTGGCAGACAGAATGTTGAGCACATGAGAATCCACTGTCTGCAGTCAGGAAGACTTTTGCAAAAACATTCAGACAGTGCCGCTCTACCCTCATGTTTGCTTCGTTCTGGGGGAGTAATTTTTCAGATATATTATTGATTTTAATATATAATATGTTTATCTCATCTTTTAAAAGCGATGTGGGGAGGAGTGGGTTAGGAAGCAGCCGGAGTCTGCTTCTGTCCTTCTCCACAGTACTTGCCTGGCAGAAGCTGTCTGATGCATCTCCCTCCGACACAAGTCCATGCAGGCCTGTGGCTGATGCGGCTCAGTTTCTGACCTTGCTACTTTAACACACACCTATCCTGCCCCTCTGAGCCCTGGGACGAGGAGCTGGTAGTGTATTTTTGGCGCAGTTTGCACCTAGCGTAGGGAGCCCACCACTGGAGTGGATTCTGCCCCCAGAGGCACCGTGTGCGCTCAGGCCACTCACTTGTCCCCATCACCACGGGCTGAACACGCCCATCATGGCCATAGTCGTTGCACCGTCTCCATTGTTATGAACCCTGGTCCTCCGCCTAATGTGACTCCCCCGGGAAAATGGCTTCTAAGGCTCTTTTTCATCCTTTCTTGTTTCACTTTTTCTCCTTTTTGAAGTCAGACGTTGAAGACTGAGTCCTTCAGAAACAAATGCATGGTGGGGAAAATTATGACCATTCCTAATCAATATAGTTCTGGGAATAATAGCCAGAATATTGAGATAAGAGAAAGACATAAAAGGAATGTGGATAGGAAAGAAAGGAATTAAATTATCATTATTGGCTAATGACATGATATTCTACATAGAAGACCCCCCTAAAAACAACTCTATCACAAGATTCATAGAATTAACACTCAAATTTGGCAACATTCAAGATACAAAGTAAACACTCAAAAATAGCATTCCTACACACAAATAAAAAACTCGATGAGAGAAAAATGAAAGAAACCACACCTTACACAATAGCATCAAGAAAAATGGAATACTTAGGAGTCAGTTTAACAAAGGAAGTGGAAGATCTTTACGTTGCAAACTATCATACTCTAACAAAGGAGATCAAGGGAGCTATCAGAAGATGAAAAGATATCTTCTGTTCTTGGATAAACAGAGCCAATATAGTGAAAATGACCATACTTCAAAAGCTATTAGACAGATTTCATGCAGCCCCCCATCAAATTAGCATACCTCACAGAACTAGAACAAACAACCCTAAAATCCATATGGAACTGGAAGAGACTTAGAATAGCAAAAGCAAGCCTGGGCAATAGAGGCAAGATGGGGACTTCATGATCCCTGATTTGAAATTATGCTGTGAAGTTAGGGACAAAAACCATGTGACTCTGGAGAAAAGTAGACCGGAGAATCAATGGAGCAACGACAATACAGGTGCTACTCAAAGCACATTCAGCTAGGTTTTCTTTGATGAAGAGGTCAAACACCTTCAATGGAAGAAAGACAGTTTCTTTAATAATAGCGCTGGAAAAACTGACTTTCTACATGCTGAAGATTAAACCTAGATCCATATCTCTCACCATATACTCAATTAAAATAAAAACGGGTCAAAATTGAAATATCAAATGTAAACACTTATCTGCTGCAAGGTAGAATAGGTAAAACTGTAAAGACAGAGGTGTAGGCAAAGACGTTATGAACAAAACCTCAATCTCAGAGGAACTATCACAAAGAATCAACAACTGGGACCTCATTAAATTAAAAAGCTTTTGCCTGGCAAAAGAAATGACCAAACAGAGTGAAGAGACAACCTACAGATTGAAAAAATATTTTCCCAGCTACTTTTTTAGAAACAGTACTAACATCTACAATATAAAGATAATTAAAAAATAATCAGATTCACTTCTCCCAGTTTAAATGGGATCTGAAATGATTCCATACTTCTCAGATAAAGAAATTCAAACAGCAAATATGAATGAAAAATATTCAATATCTCTGGCCATTTGAGAAATACAAATTATAGAAATGCTGAAATTCTATCTCACTCCAGAAAAGATAGCTATTATTAAGAAATCTACCAATATCAAATGCTGGAAGAGCTGTAGGGAAAAAAGAACCTTTCTCCACTGCTGGTGTGAATGTAGACTGGCGAAACTACTATGGAAATAAATGTGGAGTTTCCTCAAAAATCTAAAACAAGAGGTTCCATTTAACCCAGCTATTCTTCTTCTAGGTATCTTCTTGAGACAATTAAAAGTATACTACAGTGATACATGTGTATTTTATGTTTATAGCAGCACGATCTGAAACAACCTATATTCCCATGTAAACTTGAATGGATAAAGAAAAGGTGGTATTTGTACAGAAAGGAGTATTACTCTGCTATAAAAAGAATAAATTTGAGTCACTTTCAGGATAATGGATGTATTTTGACAACATAATTTTAAGTGAAATAAATTGGACACCCAAGCTTAAGTATTGAATTATTTCTTTTGTGTGAGAAACCCAAAGGGTAAATAAGGATCATAATAGGAAACAGATATTGGGAAATAGGAAGAACATGTTCAAATGGGAGGGTGAGAGAGAAAAAGAAAAGAAGGAAAAAGGAAAAAAGAGAATGGACGATAAAAATGGAAGCTGAGCTATTGTAAATGGGAAAGGGAAGAAGAATTGAAAGTCAGGGATGAGAAATGGAAAAAAATGAATTAAGATACATTATGTACAGGTACAAGTTCCCTATGATGAATATAGTCTGTATGTATGGTAAACATATATTAATAAAAATGCATATATATATATGCATATTTTATATTTCTCAGAAATTTCTCTCTGTGAAAATATGCATATATATATATATATATATATATATATATATATATATATAGTAGTCTCAGAAAAGACCTGAAGATTTCTTATGATGCTCTGAAATTCATATAGAGCCTAAGAGAACTCTAAATATTAAAAAAATCTTGACAAAGTAGAATAATGACATTGTAATATTGTATGATTTCACAATTTACTAGATGCTAATGTGATCAAAACATTTTGGTACTGTTGTAAAGACTATCACATAGACCAATGATGGAGAATAGAGAGCCAATACATGAATCACTAATATATTATTTTTGACAAGAAAGCCAAGTCCATGAAAGGAGAGATGAAAACATTTTACACAACAGTTCTCGGAAAACTGAACATGAGCACACACACAAAGAAGTGAGACCCTTACTTACCATATAAAATAAAGTCAAAGTGGATCAAAGATTTAAATATGGGACCTAAAACTTTAAAGGCTCTATAGATAACAGAGTACAGAGTACACAATATTGGGTATGGTAGTGATTTCTTGAATATGAAATAAAGCATTAATCTAACAGAAAAAAATTAGACTCTGGACTGCATGAAAATTTAAAAATACAGACATAAAAAGATATCGGTGGAAGAGAAAGGTAGGAAAGGTTAGGAGAAAACATTTTCAAGTTATATATTTGATAATAAATCAACATCCATAATATTTACAAAGAACCCCTAAAGCTTAAAAATAACCACAACCTATTTAAAAATAGACAAAAGACTTGAACTGGTATCTTTCAAAATTAGACTGAGAAGTAGCAATTTATACATAAAAATAATCTATGTCTCAGTTTATGTTTGCAGGGACACAATGCTAAACCCACACCAGGCAGAAGGAGAGTTTTTTGGGCTCGGGTTCTTAGTCCATAGTCTTGGGCTCCAAGGCCCGATGGCAAGGCAGAGGGCGCAGTAGAGGAGAAGCATTTGAGCTACGTGCTACAAGAAGGCTGGAGCTGAGGATGATGTAATACGAGCACCATAAACCAAAGTCAGGAGTCATGGGGAGAGGGACGCCAGGTCACACCCCAGGGACCTGCCACAAGGCTCAGCTCTGACCACATGGCTCTGGGGAGATGTCCGGATCTCAAGCAAGATTCTATCCCCGTCCTCCAAAGGCTCATGGGCCTATCTTTATACAGAACACATTTTGTTCATCTCTAAGGATTACCAAAGTCTTAACAGCTCTAGTACCTCTGAAATGTCCAACAGCAAAGCCCCCTGTGAGATGTAAGGAAATTCCTATCTGTGAGTCCCTTAAGGATAAAAAAAAGTTAAAAACTTACAACATACAATGACGCAGGGTAAGTGTTCTCATTCGAAATGGAGGGACAGAGGAGTGGGAGCCTACTGGCCCAACACAAGATGGAGAAGGGCAAACGCTATGTCTTGTAAATCAATTCCCAGCACCTGGGTCAAAGGTGCACACCCCAGCTGACTAGGGGATCCAAACCCCAGCTGACTAGGGATCCACCCCCGCAGCACTGCTGGTCGCTGCCGCCCAGCTTCTTCCCCCGCGCATGCTCCTCGTTCCTGACATCTTCGACTTCTTGGGTCTTCACAGCACTTTCCCCTTCACCCTCACGGTTTCTCACGCTGCTCTCTGAGCGACACACCACCTGGATCTCCGGGCCTTTCTCTGAAATCTGGGCGGAAAACTCCCCGACCTCACAACTCTCGCTTTCTGAACATTCATCAAACCAGCCGTACGTGGTTGCAGTGCCCTGGCGCAAGCAGCAGCCGGGCCTTCCTGGACCACAGATTCAGTGGCATCTGAGTGTCCAGAAGGCTGAGCACCGTGGACTGAACTCAGGAGAAGTGATTCTCGAGCCACTCTTCTCCAGCGGGTGCCTTGAGGCTCTTTCCTAATCAAAACCTTTCAATTTTATACCTTAATTTGCAAAGGCTATACAGTCCTGCAGGTTCCTCATCCATCCTCTGGGCCCTTTTCTTGTTGTTCTGTTGTAAAGCGCTTGGCTTCTTTTTTATGCTAATAATTTTCGCAACCTGCTGCAACTGTGCAACTCCTTTTATGGGAAACTGAAACCTTTTAAAATGTTCTGTTCTTCTGTTTCTCAGGATAAGTCTTGCTAAAAGCAAGATGGAACAACACACAATCACACCTGCACACCGGGCTGCCTTGAAAGTTCTTCCATCCTTAATCTCAGTGTTCTGCAAAATGTAGACAAATTTTCCACCAGTGCATAATACACAGGGTCTTGACTCCCCCTGCTAAGGGAATCGTTGTTCTCAGTTGCAAACTTCTGTGCCTGGTCTTTGCCATCTGTCTTTTTATCGGCATTATGGTCTTCTGATCTCTCATTAAAATCTCCCAGTAAGCTTGGCTTACAGCAGACTAGGATGGTTTCTCCAGCTGGCATCTTCATATCTTTCCGAAGTCCTCCTATGAACCAGTTTAAAAATCTTCTGAACCATATTGTCTTATACAGTCAGAGCAACTACCTCACCCCTCTGTCTTAGTCATCTTCTCATTGCTGGGACACAGTACTCAATGTCCATAATTTAAAGGTTAACTTTGGCTCATGTTCCCAGTGCATAGTTTGCTGGCTCCGGGGCAGGATGGCACTGCGAAGGGGCACAGCAAAGGCAAAGCTGCTCATGAAAGAGTAGCCAGGAAGGACAGGGCACAGGGAGCAGCTGGACTGGGAGACGGAGCCCTGCCTGCTGCACCTGAGTGGTCTTTCTCGTCTGAGCGGGTCCCGCTGCCCCACGCCAGCCAGCCATGGGGTCTCATGACTGAATAACCGTCCACAGCCCCATCTCCGAGTACATCCAGTATCACCCACAGCACAGTGGGGCCTTGGTTCATGAACTTCACTCTTCCCATGATTCTGGTCACAAACTGATCAAGAACCAAATCAAATTTCCCCTGAATTCAGCATCAGATTGAACCATTGAATTTGACTTGTTTGATTTTTAGCTAGAATCAAGGAAAGAACCAAGTTTGTGAACCGAGGTACTACTATAATCAACATCAGAAACAAGTAGGGAAGTACCAACTGGTACTGCAATAAATTAGCAGGGCAGACTCTTTACATCCACTACACAAAAAATAAACAAGCACACATGCTAGACAGGAACGGGCAGAAGTTGAATCCTTGAGTCCTACTGAGGGTGATGCGAAATGGCAGTGCTGTTGTGGAAAACAGTGTGAATGTTCTTCAAAAACTTAACAATAGAACTTCCACACGATTGAGGAGTTCCCCTTATGATTCTTTCCAGAACACTTCCAGCAAGATCTATGTTCAAAGCAATATTATTCAGAATAGTTCAAAGTGTCCACTGACGGATGCATGGTGAGAGTAACCTGACACGTGCTCACACGGGGACTATTCTAAACCTGAACAGCAGATTCTGACCTGTGCCACAACGTGGATAAACTCTGATGTCATATGCTCCTGAAATAAACCCAGCTCAGAGTAACAAATGCTGAGTTATTTTACTTACATGAGGAAACTAAAAATAATTGCTTTCATAGAAACAACACCGAACAAGAATGTGATGGACAAGAGAGAAGGGAAAATAAAAGGCTCGAGCTCAACCGTTCTGAAATGTCAGTTATATAAGATAAAAAAGTACTACTGCATTTGATAGACAAGGTAAAGAATAAAGAACAGAGAAGGAAGTGTACACTAGAAAATAGTAACTGCAAATCAATATAATGGCGGCAAAGTATTTTTAAGAAAAGGAATAAATGAAAAATATAAGGACTTAAAAATATTTAACTACTATTGAAATTGCCAGGATTTGTAGTGAATCACGGTATCATTTTATCATAGTACCACTGAGATCACAACTGTATTTTAAATGTATTCGCCTAAAAATGAAATTTTATTTAATGATTAGGAATAAATTTCCTTTTTATTTTATAAAACATTTCTTTAATTGTAGAATAAGCACTCTTCCTAACTTCAAAAGAAACATATTTTATTGTATTCACATATGCAGTAGATTTTGGTGTTCTTTTATTCTGAGGAGCTTTTTGTATCTTCATTTGATATTTCACCAAAATCTCTTCTACTACACCAAAATCTCTTCATGGACAGACTCCATAAAACATTTTTTTTGTTATAATACACAATTATTTACTTTGGTATTAATGGAACCAAATGCCTGTCACCCACAGCTTACACAGGAGACTTAGTTTTGTTTCATAGTTTCAGAGGGGCCAGGCCATGGTTACCTGGCTTCAAGGCAGAAGCAGTCGAGAAGGAGAACATGATAGCAGAAAGCTAGCTGGTCAACCCATGCTGGCCAAGAAGCAGAGAGAGGGCAGAGAAGAGCAGAGACAAGAATGCAATGCTCAAGGTCACACCACAGAGTCCCCCACCCCCAATTCCCAACAGCACATCCAGGCATGAACTCACCAGTGGATTGAGCCACATGGATAAGTATTGAACCCCATGATCCAGTGGACTTTCACAAACCCCAACGCCAAACAACAGGCTTTTGGGACGTTTTAAACAGAACCATAGCATGTTGGATCATAGCACATACTTCGATTGCAGGTCCACGTTTTCTCCTAAGAATGAGTTGATACATTTCTCTCACACACGCTTGCATGCTGTCCTCTGATCAGCGACTCCCTATCACCAGGGTGTCTTATCACTTGTGTGTGACGCTTTCTCAGTGTGTCACTGAGCTCTCCAAATAGTCCTTTTCTCAGCATTCATGAGCAAACAATATTGTGATGACTTCACATCAGTACAGTAACATTTAATTTGGTCCTAAATGTGCTATCTTTGATTCATCCCATCTTCCAAGCCCATCTGGTAATTTATGCCCAGAAAGACAGACATACTACTGGGAACCGAAGCACAAGGAAAACTTTTTGAGAGTGATAATTTGGAGAAAAGGTTTTTTTATACTCTAAACAATACATCCATGCCTGATTGCTTATTTTTCAAAAAGCATCCCAAGGAATGACGTTCTCTGGTCATGTCAAGCTGATCACCTGTTGGATAAGATCATATCTTCACACAGCATAAAACAGACATTTAGTATGTACCACTGGTGCCCATAACCAGGATAGAGCCTAAAAATTCTATATTCAGTGGAAGAGTAGAATGTGGAAGTTTGGGGAAGGAAGTATAATCTGGTCTTCATTAGATTATTTCAATTAAAATAGTCTTTTAGCATGTTTACTTGAACATGTTATTTGCAAAAGCTCTAGTGATATTTTACCTGCAAATGTCAATGTGATTTTTTCCCATTGCCTTGGATGGAAAGAAAGTTCCAGAGTTATTGATTTCGATAACTTCTATGCAGCCAGTAAAATTCTCTGCTGGTCCAGAAATCTGAGAAAGAAACAGAAAGAGAGAGAGAGAAAAAAAAATTATATGAAATCCATCATTGTGTTATTCTCAGTGCAAACTGGTCAGACTGTAAACTCATATTTGAAGGCTGAGTTGATTTATCCAACACATTGGCAGAGGACTAATTCAACTCTTTTTATAAATACGCCCCAAATTTCAGTGGAAATTTTTATCTCCCTTATCTATTTTTACTAATACTGCTAAGAACATAGGGGAATGAATGGAGAAACTGTGATGTGTGTCTAGCAGAAGGTCCTAATGTTCACCACCCACATATGAACTGGTGAAGCGTTACCAGTGATATGAGCGAGCTGCAGAAAGAGTAAGACTGCACACATGTCTCAGTTATATGTGGAATCAAGAACACCACACACAAACACACACACACACCACACACACACTTGTCAAATACTCAAAGCCTGAGAAAAAACCCTGACTTTCGTATCGGGCAATCAGAGGGGAACTAAGGAGCAGAAGGATACGTGTAGAGCACGTGATGTAAAGTATGTCCAGTGATTTCATGTATGGCATTGTAGTTAATGACAATGTCCTGAGTTCAGGAGTTTTGCTAAGGGACTGGATGTCTACTGCCCTTTCCACACACACAAAGGATAACTATGTGTCACAGTGCATGCTTTATTGTAGCGAAATGCAGTAAATAACATTTTAGACATATGCATTTTATGAATCACGTGATGTTCAACATCAGGTTGTACATTGAAATAGCTCTGTTCTGTATATTTTTCTGTTGGATATCAGCAACCTAGCCCCACGTGCAGCTCTGGGAACATCGCAGATCTCTCTTCGGGAAACTAATGGCAATAGTGTAAGTTAAAAATATCTAGTGTCCCGCAGCGCTGATATGGTGTAAGGTTTTTCCTAAATGCTCAGTTGTGGCTCCTGTGTTCCTTAAGAAGAACTTAGACAAAACATACAAGGTGCCAGAATTCCCAAAATGTCAACAACAACAAATATGACACCGGAAAAAATTTTATTTTGTTGAACAAAATAATTTTGTAAAGAAAAACAGGCTATTGCTTTTCTTTGCTTCACAGTGAAAATGCAATACCTTAAAGTAATTATATGTCCATCTTAGCTTATATTTATATAGGAAAAAATTATAAAGAGGGCCCAGATCAGAATTCAATAGCTAGAAACGAATGTTTGTTTTAGGTTCTGTTCTCTGATATGCTCTTTCTACCATTATACGGTTCAAACAAGGATGGATCAAGTTACAGTCATGGCAAGCACCAAACCCATGGGCTGCAAAATAAATTGCGTCATTTATTAAAAATATACTACTTGGATTCTCCTGACTTCAGTCCCCATTGCAGTGGAACTAAATAAATAATAGATTAAGGCTTTTGCCCTGTTTATAAATTTTAGGAAAAGCATGTTTTATTTCGTCTTTTAAGTTACTTTCTTCTTATTAAAAGGTCTGAATTTCCTTCTCCTTTGATAAGGGCTCAAAAGCGCGACAGAGCCTCTCAGCTAGAAACACTCCATCAAGTGTCAAAATGACTGAACTGGAAAATAAAATAACATTTCATGCAGCAATTTGCAGGAGTCAAGTCAATTCTAAAGAAAACAAATATTAGGTTCAGACGTGGTGAAGCTGGGAAAGTACAGATTGTGTTAGCTTAAGGTTTTTGTAGCTTCATTAATCTTTTTATTTTTAAAATATAATTTTAGTGCCCTTAAACCTAATGTTATTTTTAACTCTCCTAAAGCACCACAAATGTGAATTATTCCAGTTTACTGTTAAAAAGTATAATTAAATGGTCTAAACTGTTTGTATTCTTATTATGAACATTGGACCTTTGTTGACATAGATTAGCTAATGGTATAAAACTGTGACAATATTTAAGAAAATATTTCTCCTTATCCATTAAGATCCTTGTTACTCACAGGGTCAAGAGAGAGTTGAAAGAACTTTTTCAATGAATGCTCTACAAAGGTACCAGAAAGGTAAGAGAAATGCTTTTAAAAATAAATGTTTGTATGGACACTATATTGAAATAGTGCTTACAACCCTATGATTCAGTTACCTTTGCATTAAAATCAATATTCACATATTTACCTTGGCCATTGAAAATGGCCAAAAATTTTGTTGAAAGCTATTATGCTTTAAATCTGAATGAATTAAAAATTCTTTCACTGAATATTTTCAGAGGCTAACAAGTTTTGTTTTCTCATCTATTAACTTCTAGCTGATCTGCTGAGGGTGTTCTTAGCTTCCAGAAAATTATCCTGTGAATCTTTCTCACTTGCAATATGGATATTGAATTTTTTTAAAAATAGGGAAACTTGAACTCAGAAACTTTCACATTGAATAGTAAATACCAAGTATGTTAGTTAGACAATCTCTGTTTCTGGGAATATTTCTCTTAAGTTTGAACACACATAATTGATATAACTAGCTACGCTGTAGCAAAACATAACTATTTAAACAATAAGAATAGAAAATTACCTTTACTAGTTCATAAGAATAGTAGTATTGCACACAATCTTCATTCTGAGGAAGAGTATTTTGTATTTATATGAGCTACTATGATTTTTCAAGTTTAGCTATTATTTTTATCCAAGATAGGTAATGAAATAATCCATCCTAGTTATTTCTAAACAATATACAATGGAAATATAGCATGTTATTCCAAAGCAACAAAAATATAATTCATGGTGCTGAGCAGTAATAATAATTTTCATTTAAAAATTTCCAACTTGTAATACTTCAAATTTATAAATGTATCTTCAGTAATTTCTCACCTTTTTAAATCTCATTGTTCATAGAAGAGTATTTAATTCTTTCTCTGGTATTTGATAATTTTTGTTCTCACTCCTTATCTCATAAATAATTAAAATCTGTGGGTTCTTTACTACATGAAAATGTTCTACATTAATATTCAGTAGTGTCTCACAAAGTTGAGACAGAAAATCTGTATGGCTAAGGTTTCCACTATGCCTATCACATTTCAAGTTAATTAGATTGTTTCAAATACAAATATATCATCTGAATTTTTTGAAACTTATGTACCTAGACACTTGATACTGTGATAAAATATGAAAGCATGTCCCCACAACCTAAGAAAGTTGTCCCTGCCACATACGAGAAACTCCGGTACTGGAACAAGGGTTAATCTGCTACTATATTCCCACTGTAAAAGTGAGTTTCTTGCTCATTTTCATTCAGGCATTTGTGAGTTTCTTCACATGCTATTGCCCCTCTAGTTTTGTAAGTGCATTCTATTCTATATTCGCTAACAATTTAACCAAATTCAGAAGACTTCTTAGGCTAGTGGGCTTTGAAAACTAATAAACTTGGCTTAGATCAAGGATAGTCAGCTTTATATAAGGAGCCCAGTAGTTTCACAGTTACTATTATTCATTTTGAAGACCCTGTGTTATTAGATAACCACCTTGATAGTTATTTAAAGAAACTTTATCTCTAAGAACACTGGTTATTCAATCAATGGTCTTCTTACTGTGTGATCTGAAGACCCTGTGTTTTGCCCAGGAACTGTGGAACTGCTGCTCGCATAGTTACAAAAAGTAGGTTTCCCCTGTCTGCTTTATATATTTACTTTCTGCCTTAGGTTTTCTTTGAATAAAGAAAAGTTTCCATTATTAATAAAGTATTATTTGAATCCTGGATTCAACTAAAATGTACATGAAAGGAGAATTTTTGAAAATGTGTGTGTGTGCACGTGTATGTTTGTGCACATGTGTGAAGCCATCATGAGACCTACACACTCTGCCGTCACTGCCACTGTGATGATTTCTTTTCTAAATTTCCCCTCTTGCACTCAATTCCTTCTTGACCTCCCTCTTCCTTTGTAGCCCCCTCTGTGTCATTTGCCAACAGCTTGTATAGCTTTCTCTAACCCGTCTTGTAACATGAGCCACATGCAAGCAAACGGTCTCAAGTAAGGTTTATTTATTTACTTATTCTCCTGAAATTTTCATTAATTTGTACTGTTTTTAGTAATGTTCCTTGAATTTGATTTTGTGTTTACTTATATTTACTCTTTATCTTTTGATAACAAAACATTGCATTGTGTGCATGCTTGCATTTTTATCTTCTTTTTATTAAGTTTTGTCGACACTGTTGAGTGTAGGGCTTGAAGCTTTTATCAAATTCTGACAGTTTGGGCCAGTGGTTCCTCAAATGCATTCTGCCCATCCTCCTGCACCTTTACAAGTCCAGTTGTGCACACTGTGACTCTGGCTATGTCCTTCAGAAAATCTCTTGACTCTTCCCCTCCTTTCTTTCTCTTTCCATATAGTTGGTGTCTCTTCCTGCACATTTATCTTCAATTATATTTTTATTTTCAGAGTTTAGCCTGTTTTTAAATCAATACAAATCAGATATTACTTTTCATCTTTAAAAGCTCTATTTATTTTTTTCCATAGTTAGTTTTTATTGATTCTTCATAAATATCGTTCTTTGTTTACAGTTTTTCTCCTTGATGTCAGATTTTCTTTTAACTTTCAATAAAATTTACCAGTTTGGGAGTCCATTTATCCTAATTAAACATAAATTATCACTCTTAATTTCTTTGAGTATTTGACTTGTATTTTATATTTATTTTTACTCTGCTTATAAGCCTCAGTTTCCTTCTATTAAACACTGGGCATGGAATTATTTTATTCTATATTTCTCCAGACACTCCTTCTATTTTACACCCTTTTGCCATATCTATTTTAATATAATCAAATTTCATTGGTGCCAACTTCAAACTGACTGAAGCCACTGCAGGTTCACAAAGTGATGAACTGCATCTGTGAGGTGTCACGGTCCTTCCTAGCACTGTTAAGTAGAAAGGCCATGAGCGATATTGTGGCGAAGGAATTGATGACTTTGATGAATTACACTGGGGCATAAAGGAGAAAGGGGGAAAAGTAAAAAAGTAGAAAATTCAATGCTATGAATATTTATTAAGTGCCCATTAAGTATTTATTAGTTCCTCATAAATCATTCCAAGACTAGGGACACTGCATTGGAATAGGACAAGCCAGGAAAGGAAATCGGTAGGAAGTACAAGATTCTGTACAGAGCAGACACCGGTAAACTCAGGTGTGAAATCTACTTTGGATTCTTGCTGTTACCTAGAAGAACAAATAGGGAGAGCTACGCACTGTGCGTAATGCAAACCATCACGTTATTCAAGACAGGTACTGAATGTGTGACCTAGCAACGCAATAAAACAGCTGCCTAAAGTAGGAATATTTTAGAATAATCAATTTACCTTATTTTGATATACTCATTAAAATGTGTTCACTTCATTATATTTATGAGATTCACGTGGGTGTAGTTAAGACAGAAAATTAAAATAGAAATTAGATTACTTATATTATCTAAAAGGGAGTAAAATTCTTGCATCGATTCAACAAATGCATATTTGGCAGGTGCCGTGTTACAAGAACAGGGTCCCTGCACGTGGTCATCCAGGTAGTACTTGGCAGAGCTGACGAAATGGAGTGGAGTGAAGTTTAATCTGCAGTTTTCCTCTGTTCAAAAATACCTACTTTTTTCTAAAAAAAGAAAAATCGTGAATCCCAAGAATTGACATTTGTTTTGCTCAAGCACTCCCCCTCCCAGCCCTGCGGCAGGCGGTACTGCCGTGTGTTAAAAACAGAATTCTCTAGCACAAAACGACAGTGAGTAATGCAGATCTGCTAATTATAGTGACAGAATAACTCATTGGAGATCAAATTTTAAGCGAACCGCTCGTCAGAGTAGAACTTGCATTTGAGTTTGTGTGCAGACAATAATGACCTTTCAAGGAAGCAGGGAGCTGAGGGTGAAATCTGTGCTGGAAGGGAACACACAGTATTGGTTCTGACTTTCTTCTCAAAACCTTCTGGCTGTGAAAGTGGCAGATGATATTTAAAGACCCCACACAGGGACCGCTCCCAGTCTTGTGGGGCACAGGGCGAAGTATTGAAATTGAGGAGCAAATAGTCATTTTACTTGGGAGCCTAGCGTGAGAAAATCAGGAAACTGAACCCTGGAGGCTATTTTCTATATTCTTTAGGTTGGCCAGGTCTCCGAGCTGCCTGGAATTTACCTCCAGGACACTGACATCATCTTTGTTTTTAGTTATTATTTCTTCACAGCAGCAACTAACAAAATGGCACAATGGCTCTAGAAAGGCACGAATGCAACTGAACCATACTTCACTGGTTTTTCTCCATTTATTTCCCCCCAGCACAGTCAGGCGTGCTTCTCATCCATGCTACCATCCATCAATTCCAATTCCTCCTCCAAACCTTCACAAATATTGCTTCAGTGCAGCTCTGGATCCTGCTGGATTTCCCAGGATTTTTAACAGTTCTTTTGAGGTATAGCTCACAAAAGTGACATTTATCCACTTAAAAGACTTTGGGATGTCGGCATATTCACAGAAATGTTGAACAGTTTCCACTCTCTCATTGGCCCTGAAATAAACACCTACTCACTGCAGTACTCTAACAGGGTCCCATGCTGGGCGGCCCGGGGCTTACTTTCCATAGTGACAGGTGTGCTTGTAATGCACCGGAACGTATACACAGAGTCTGCGAAATTGGCCCTCACTTCAGGAGAAGAAAAACAATCTGATGGTTTGTCCGCAGACGGCGACACCCTCATATTGGGGACCCTGGAGGATGTCATCTATCTCAGAAAACCCACCACACTGAGGCCCTTAGAGAAGAGACTGAAAACGCGTGCGCGGCGATCTCAGCGGCCAAGACCGCCCAGGCACCAGCTCGCTGTGCCAGTGAGTGCGTGGGAGCGCACGGCGCCACTCTGAGCACCTCTTGTCACTGTAGAGGCCAAAGGTAACTTATGTTTATCTCATGATGTGTCAATAAATTTAGTATTACGCTATTTCTATAAGCTTCTCTTTTCTTGAGGGTGTATGCATTCTCTTACTCTCTTAGCTTATGTATAAAACATCTTGACTTCAGAGATGTTTACAAAACTCTGGAAGATGGTGAGTAAGGGACGTATTTGATAGCCAGGACGAAGTGCGTTCATCTGGGTGCGATGCTTCACGTCTCTTCGGCTCACTGACACGGATGGTTGGTGGCTTCATCACGCCTCTCTCCACCTTGGCATCTGTTTGAAGTCATTTTTAGAGAATCCGCCTACTTCTACTGTTTGTGCTTCTGGAGTCAGCTTGTCTTTCACAGCACATGGAATTCAAAACTGTTCTCCAGCCCAGCACTTTGGCTGAAAATGAAGAGCTTGTTTGGAAATCTCTACTTCTCCTGAGGGAGTCCATCTATTTTTTTCTTATCTACCACTTGTGAGCTCATTCATCCATGCCACTTCTTCACAGAGCTTTCCCTTCTCTCTTATTTTTTTAAGTTCTTGCCATCAACTCAAGAAAATTCACTTTCTCCATTTTGGGGAAATCACTTTATCGAGGGGCTGACAGTAGCGAGAAGGTGCTGAAAAGACATTCAGGATGGTGGGACCCAATGTCCTCGACAGAGCTGGATCTCTCCAGTCTGGTGTCCCCCAAACGACCTTCACCTTCTTGTATCATTTACAACCTCTGCTCAGAGGGAAGATGCATGTTTTGTATGAAAGGTAAATGTTCTATGATTTTAATAATCAATGTCCTGTGTTTATCTTTTAAATGGAAAACTCACCCTAAACCAGTTACAACAATCAGGCAGACAGGGACCAGCTGGCTTGTTGAAAGAGCTCATCGATAAAAATATCTCTAAACTATTACTATTAACAATACACAAGTAATAATTATTAAACACTGCACTATTATGTGCATCTCGTGGGTCCCTCCTGATACTTTTATTTGGTAGATTCTTTCACTACTTCTGCTTGGTAATTTCCTTGTGTTGTTAGCCATAAATACTGTCAACATACTGGGAAGTTCATGTTTTTCTCAGGTATTATTCTGGATCTTCTAATGTACTCCACTGATCCTCTGGTCTATTGCTTTGCCAGGACCGTGCAGTTTTTTTTTTTGTTTTTAATCAGAGTGACTTTATAGTATAGTTTCAGGTTGGGGATTGTTATACCCCAGCCCCTATGTTCTTGTTTAGAATTGCTTTCACTATCGTAGGTCTTTTGTGGTTATAGATGAATGTTTGGATTTTTTTCTCTAGATCTGTGAAATATGCTGTTGGATTTTCAATTGGGATTGCATTGAATGTAGTAGTTGTGGGGGTATAGCCATTTTGATGATATTGCTCCTGGGTAGGAAGAACCAATATCATCAAAATGAGCATATATATTTATTAAAAGTCATATTTTAAGAAAACTAACCATAATTTAAGATACAAAAAATAAGACATCATTTGCTTTCAGTCCAAACAACTGGGAAAATAACAAATGGATATTTAGTCTATAATATTGGTGCATAATAGAGAAGAGTTAATGATCCTATAAAATAGACGTCTTTGGGCTAGGGATGTTGCCCAGTGGTGCCACACCTGCCTGGCAAGTGCAGGTGTTGAGCTTGATTTCCAGTACTAGCAGAAAAATAGGTAATTTAAACCTGTTATGAGATATGAAGTATATATTTTTATTAAATTTCATGATTCCTTTTGGATTTTTCAGTGAAAAGTAAAAAAAAATTATCTGTTGTTTTAAATTTTACCCTTTTTGAAGTGAAAAATGAAGACACTTCAAAAAATCTTTTAAACTAAATTTTTAACTTGTTAATGCTATATATGATAGTCATGTGGTTCTCTAAATAATAAAATATATCTATGTTCTGCTGTAGAAAAATATAGGAAATAGCTACTGTTGCCCTTGTCTTGAATACAAAGTATGGTTACTTGAAGAAATCAGTAGTAAAATGCAAGTTGGGTCCAATCTTTCTGCCTCTCTGTCTCTGTCTCTGTCTCTGCCTCTGTCTCTGTCTCTGTCTCTGTTTCTCTCTCTATTACTCTTCTCATCACAGTTTGCTAAATGTATTTGGAAATTAAATGTATTTGGAAACAAAGGTGATTTTACTGTGCTGATGTCAAAGTCTACTTCTGTGATGCCCGCTCTTTAGTTCAGTATCAAGCTGGTCAGAGAAGCCATTTTTCAGAAGTGCACAACAATGACATCATGTTAAATGGTTTACAGTTTCTTCAGGTAATTACACTCCTTCAGATCCCCACTTGCTATGTCTTGTTTCTTGATGTCTTCTAAATCCATATGTTCTCAGAGGTGGGTTGTTCACAGTGGCTAGAGCTAGAGTGTGTGGTGCTGGGGCCAAGGACGTGTGATCACTAAATCAGCTCTCTGACTGGTTGGCGCAGCTCTGGGCAGGATGAATGTGCCCACCCTGGGTATAGTGTGTGAGCTGCTCACCTAAGGGTTGGCGGGTGGATGGAACAGAAAGGGACACCACTGCCTGTCACTTGCTGCTTGCCGCTTCACGACTTTACTGCCTTCTGCCTGCCACGGCCTGTTTCTCTTCTCTCTTTTCTCTCTTCCTCCGGCGTGGGCCTGGAGACAAGTAAACTCCAAACCCGGCGCAGATTCAGGAAGTATATATTTTTATTAAATTTCATGATTCCTTTTGGATTTTTCAGTGAAAAGTAAAGAAAAATTATCTGTTGATGTCCCTCTGCTGTGCCACACTGCCTTGGAGCCAGCCAGCTATGGGCTGAAACCTCTACAAACTGAGAGTGGAAATAACTTTAACTTTGGGAGTGGTACTTTTGTTTCAACTGTAACAACTATGAGAATAACAGTAACTTAAGACAGGTCCTCAGTTAGGAGAAATTTATTTTACAGTATTTCCAATTTTAAGTAATTCATAAAGTGGGGCTGGGGATTTAGCTCAGTGGCACTGCACCTGCCTGGCAAGTGCAAGATCCTGAGTTCCATCCCTGGGAGTGCTAAAAAAGAAGGAATTCATAAAGTAACCTACAAACATTCCTTTTACTCCAAAATCGACAGTAGTTTCTTGTTACTGTCACCCATCTGTACTGGACACAGATTTCTCTAGATGTGGGGGCAGGAGGTGTGTCTGAGCTCACAGCAGGCGCCTGGCCTGCCCACGCGTCAACCCCGCAGCACCTTGTCCAGGTCTGCCAGCGCCTGCTGTGAGTAACCAGGAGACCGCGGAAAGCAGAATCTGCTTTTAAAGCTGAAGGGGTCAGGCAACACCCTCAGGTTATTATGGGAAAAAGCATTCTTAGTTATACTTGTCCATACACAAGTTAATCCAGTGTGCTGGAATCTAGTAAATTCAAACTTTTTCACACAGTGACAAATCGAAGATTTTTCATGTGAGGTGACAGTCTGCTGGAATTCCATGATGACTAAGAGAACTAGCAAGCAAACCCCGCAGCTGAGCTGACAATATGTGATTGTTTAGTTTCATTTTGGCCTCATCAAATTTTTTTTTCGATTTTTTTGTAGGTTCAACTTGGAAAATAATAGAAAGAATTGTTCTTATGGAGGTCGTCCAGACAAAGAAGTTCTCACAAATCCTAGAATTTCTCTCCCTTTCATATTTTACTATATATTCATAGTGTATATTTTCTAATGTTTGTCTGGATATAAATATATAGCTGCATCCTGTTTGTCTGTAGGAAGATGCACATCTATTATAAGTACTGTTATAAATATTGATAGTACTCATATATTAACTGTCTCCATCATCAGGGAGAACTGAGAGAAATATAATTTCTACAATTTCAAAGCACTCAGTCATTCCAGCAGAAATAGATAGCAATTCCACGAATAATTTCATAGATGAGTGAGGATTTCTAGAGGGAAGAAAAGCTCTAATTGTTTACTCCTATAAAGCAGTACAAAGTATTTTCAAAAGGAAGTGTATTTCCCTTCCAGGTCCCTGTCTAGCGAAACATCCCACCTTACTATCACCCGCAGAACAGAATATTCCCCTGATCTCTGTCTCCTCTTCAACAGCGGTCACATTAGTTTACACCGATGAAGTGAAATAAATACCTTTCTGCTGCCATCTGCCTAACCATGGAAAAAGTTATTGGCCTGTCAGTACATTGCTTTCTTTATCTGTAAAATGAGGACACTGTTGTATCTACCTCTCAATTATTGTAGGCTTTTAACAACCTGATCGAAGTAAAATGTTTTAAGGTCATAGTTAAAACTGAACTGCTCATCACATGGCCTAATTATCACGCATTCTCTTGTAAGAAAGTCCTGAGGAAGTTTCCACACTCGCAGTTTCTAATGTCTGCAAATGTCGCTCTTCTCCCGCTGACCTCTGGAGCCACCAAAGGCTCCAACCGGTGCTGAAGCCACCGACACTGTCAGCTCCAGCGGATGCCTGACTTGTCAGCTGCAGGTGCACTGGTCAGCGTCCTGCTCAGTCAGTCTCTGTCAGGGAGACATCGCCACTGTGGCCACGGCCCGACTGCTTTCAGGCCCGAAGTGGGGTGGGATGTCAGGCTGAAGGGTGTGGTGTAGCCCAGGGCTCCCGCAGAGCTTCCCTGCAGCAGAGGGGAGGGAGAACTCATGAAGAGACGCGCCCTCCAACAGGGCCTGGCCCGATCCACGCCCCTCACTGAAGAGCTCAGCCATGATGTGGCTCACGCCTCGTGCATCACTTGGGAACACTTTGTATTTGAGCAGTGACAGTCTTCACTAAGCATCTGTAGACTGAATGAAAGGGAGATTTAATAAATTAAAACGTGCAGAACCGGGCAACAACATCAGTACCAACACACTGAGTTGCGCCTTTCCGGCTCCTTCTCTATATGTTTGTGGGAAAAGAGGAGCAGAGTCATTAGTATTTTAAGAAGAACAGTAATAGACACTCCATGGAGAAACAACTATACTCAATTTGTGTTTTTCTCTTTAGCCCTTTTTATTTACCCGATTCAGTCCAGAAGTTTTCAGTGATACTAGTTATGTTGTGCATTCTGATTTTTACTCAAGTCCTACAGAAACCCTTCTCTAAAACTGATTCAACAATTTTTTTCAGGGTTCTCAACTTCATTAGAAACTGTGTGGTAGGACATGGGCAGATGGATGAACAAAATCTACCCTGCTAGAGTGGCACCCAGTGTAGACTATAAGTACACAAATGACTATAATGAAATGCGGCGGATGTCTCATTAGCATGTGGACTCTGTTCTGCTTCCTGCTTTGTCTGGGACAGGTATTTTCAGAAGCACTCCATCGTTATTTATCTGTCTGCCCATCTTTCTATATAATGTTAGTAATAGGAACAATCTCTGTAAGCAACAGGCTATAAAACTTGATTGAAGTACACACACAACCTGAGGGCCTCGTGTCCAGACTCACGAGGACTAGAATCTACCTTATTCAAGTTCTGTAAATATCTTTTGGGCTTCATGGCTGATGACATATTTTGGCTATTAAAAGTTCTTTCTGCGAGTTTATCTGTGGTTCTCTAGATTAAGGTTCAGGAAACCCTGTTCATAAGCGGCAATGCGAACCACCCATGAGACCTCCCGGCAACTCGATGTAATCAGACCAGGTGTGATGTCAAGGGCATCAGCAAACAAACAGAAAAACAAAACCTGTCCCGCTTAGCTTATTGATGACAAGATTTTCACTCTCTTGAATTTATTCCTCTGGATAACGGCATTTAGTTCATTGAACCCTAAATATCCCCAGGAAAGAGAGATTTAAATTGCCAAACATTTAACAACCTGTTCTAATTGCTTCGATCGTTTTTTTCTTGAGAGGATGGAATGAAAGTAAGTGCAGGGAAGGTGGGCTGTCGGGGGGCAGTAGGGTAGATGGGTGGCTGTGGCGGGGGCTGCAGAGCTGGACCTTCTCAGTGGGTTCGTGGATAGCGCAGATCAGCTTTTCCAGCATGACGAGGAAGAAGCATCTACACTGTGAAGTCAGAGGTGCTCTGATTGGTCGTTATGCTGTGTTAACTTGGCTGGGTTAAGAAATGTCTTGCAGGTTAGAGGAGCACAGTGCTGGGTGTGTATGTGTGTGGATGACTGACACACAGGCCAGCAAGTGGAGGGTGGAGACTCATCCAGGATGTAGGCGGAGCCAACTAATAGACCTATATCCTAGACAGAGCAAAGGAAAGAGAAGTGTCCCCATTTTGAAAAGGCTCAGGTCCACCTCACCCTTGGACATCCAACTCATTTTTGTTTTTGTTTTTTTATGACCTTAGGCAAGCTTCATCTTGGCATATCAGAAAAGACAGTTGATTAGAACAGTTATATCACCTCAGCTAAAGTAGTACAATCAGTTATAACAATAGCATCAAATAGATCCTAGAAAATGAAGAATTGTAGTGGCTACTAATTTGCCACCTTTAACTGTATGAACTAGATTCATGGTTATATAGCAAATTGTAAACAATAAGTTTGTTCAGAAAATTGTGCACAATCAGGAAGCCCTCCGTGTGGTGATTTACTCTCAGGGAGAAAATTTAAAACAGATTGGAGAGAAGAGAGAGATAGAAGAGGAGGAAGAGATTAGAAGCAAGGCTGGAGGATGATTATACAAACTGGTAAACGGGTGAAGAAGAGGAGGGAGAGAAGAAAGCAATAAAAACAAGTGCAAAGCAGAACTACAATAATAATAATAAAACTGGAAACCACTTGCTCACTCACAGAAAACAAGAAAAAAAAATTAAAAAAAATAGGAAAAAAATCCCACTTCAAATCGTGTCCCCGCCATCACTGGTGGACACAGTGGTCAGACAGAGTCCAGATCCGTGTTGGCTGACCCCAGGAAGCCAGCTGTAGTGTTCTGGAGTGGTGGTGGATAACTCCAGAAAGCCTGCACTTTCCATGCCACTGAAGTTCAGGCTGGTTTCCGGCTGTGAACAGGGGTTGTTCAGCCTGTAACACTCCATGTGTTCCCTTACAGCTTGAACTCAGCTCTTTGGCCTCCTGTCAGCTTTAGCTGGAAGCCTCCCCCGGCCCTGGAGGCTGCTCTGAGTTCTGAGCTTTTTCCAAGATGGCCACCAGCCCTCTCCGAGAGAACCTCTGAACTCTCACATTTCTCCTTGGGGCTCCTGGAGTCGCGGGGTCACCGTGCACTTACAGGTTCAGGCTGCTCTTTCCAAGCAGTGAGTCAGCCACCTCTTCTGATTCGGTCTCTTTCTCTGCCTATGGGCTTCAGGTCTTGCTTCAGATCCTTTGTGTTCCTGGAGACTTCCCTCCCTCCTTCCCCTCCTCAGACTGCACCTAGACACCAAATCCCACCGAGGCTGCCTCTTGGATCTCACCGCTCTGCCTTTTTGATTGGAACTCAAGGCTCATGTTTTAAGCCCCAATACAAACTTCCACCAGTGGTGCTTCCTCTGCATAATTGTAATACATTTATTTTCTATTGATTCTGTTTCTCTACAGAACCCTGATTAACAAAGTCTCAGAGGTGCAGAAAAATCTAGTTCATTAGAAATGAAATTTAAATGCAGAAAGACCACTGGCCTTCAAGCCACAGTAGATCACCTGTCATGATGAGCCAGCACTGCTAGGACTGGTGGCAAAAAAAGTCATTCAAACAGCATGAGGCACTGGATGCTGACTTAACCACCCCAGTCTGTGCTTGTGTTTTGAAGTGTTTCCTTCACACTCTCAGATCTTATATCCATTTAATCCTCCCTCTCAAGACCCTAACAGATAAAGAGACTAGCTCCTTTCATCCACATATGCATGTCCAGATTTCCCTCCTGAACAGCTTTCATATAACCAGCCCAGATGCATCGACACACATGCACAGAGGAAAATGCTAATGATCTTAATTCAGTCATGACACATAACTAACAGTTGGGTTGACACTCAAGTGATTCATTCAACAAATTTCTAGTAGAGTTGTAGAAGTTCCCAAATAAGTCGAAAATCACTTTCCTGAGTAGTTCATCTCCTGGGTGAGTGGAACATTGTTTCAGGCATATATTAATCAATTCCAACTTTAATCCAAGTATTTCCTGAGTGGCTCTCCCATACAAGACAAAAGAGTAAGAGATACAGAAATGTACCGGGTGGAGTCCCCAGGAAAAGCCAAGAAGTAACACCTCTGTACTTAGAAAGTACAAGTGCCTCCCCCCACCCCCGCCCCACTAGATCTGGGAGCGGGAGTGAGCTCGGGGTCAGGGGTCTGATGGGAGACTGAAGGAGCCCGCACTCTTCGGTCACCCCGGGGCCACGCGGCAGTTTTCCCTGCTGCAGAAGCCATGGCTGGAGTGTGATGCTACGAGAATGGTAGCACGAGTTTGTGCCTCCAGCAACATTACCACATCCTATTTAATTCAGAGGTCCTTCATGAAGAAGAAAGAAAAAGATGAAGAGGGGCTCGAAGTTACTGGCTCAGTTGGGTCCCGAAATGCTCGCTGACTTGCCTTTGGATACTATTCCTCTTGAAATTCTTTCTTTGGAAGATCAAAGGTCAGACTGTTGTCCCAGGAGAGCTGGCACTGCTTCCAAAATTATGTGGCCTCTTCCCCATGAAGTAGCTTCTACACGAGAAGAATGTGTTTCTTGAAATGTAGAATGATTGCATTTTTGAATATTTAGACCAGAATTCAAAATTACCAAAATGAGTAGTCTAGGTCGGGCTAACCGACACAGGCTCAGCCCACATCTTCTCACACTTGCAGCTCTCCAGTTTTGGTCTCGTGTGCTGCTCTGCACACCAGAAGAGCATGCTGGGCAGGCAGGAATAATTTCCACATGGGCTGCAGGTCTCCTGACATGCACGTGACCAACACGTGCAACACACACGCGGAGCAGCATGCAGGGCTGTGATACTCAGTGAATTTGGGGACTGAATTGTTTTCTACTGTAAACGTGCTGCTCTTGCCCTGAGCAGAGACGGGCAGAGCTGCGGAGAACCTGTCAGGTGAACAGGCTTAATTAGCCCTGAGTTGTTCTTCAGTGTTTTCAAAATCCAAACCCTAAAGACAGATATGATTAAAGTCTATAAAAAAATAAAAATGTTCTTAAAATGCTATTCTCAGGCTCATTAAACTTGAATTAGTCAACACTATTTCTAGGGGCAGAATCGATTTGCATTTATTCAGTGATTCTCTTTGGCCAATTAATATTTGGGTGACACTAAATCCCTTGAATTAAAAGACAATAATTGAAATGTGTAGCGAAAAAGCTACAAATGAAAAGCACGTGAAGATAATTAGAATTCACGACCTGGACGTGCGAATGAAAGAATTACACGCCCCAAGGACAGGGTGTGCGCGGCTGTCGCGTCTGGGTAAAAGACCGCAGTTAGATCTCAGTTGCCAAATAAACTAAGGATACGGAGTGAGGGGCGTTTTTATAGATTTCAGAAGAGGTGCGAGGAGATCCCCGTTTTTCTTTGCTACTTCTCAGAGTGTTCCTTCAGTCGCTGGCCCGCGGGATGCTCCCAAGGTCCCGGGCAGAGCTGACCTCGCCCCTCTCAGAGAATTCAAGACAGGGAAGGGCTCCACACCCCGTGCAAGTCTGTGAGGGGGACGGAGCTCAGCGCTTCGGCCACACGGATCCGGGTTCCAGGCCGGTGACTCAGCGCCGCCCAGAGCCTGTGCCGGTTCCGCCCGGGCTCGGCTCGGTCCGCGGTGTCCACACGCGGTGGCCGCGCTGCTCCCGGACTCGCGCCCTGGCCGGCGCCTCTCACCCGTGCCAGCCCCGCTGCTGGTGCCCTCGCCGGTGCCCGCCTGCGCCAGCTCTGCCGCCCTGAGACGCGCCTGCGCGGGCTGCGCGGGCCCTGGGCCTCGGCCGTCAGCGTCCGCTCCAAATGGACACGTGTGCGCCGATCTCTCCAGACAGAGCCGGTCTGAATCCTTGGGCGCAGGGTGCCAGTCCGTGGCACTGCTCTGCACCCCTGCCCCGTCGGCTGTGTAGCCCGTAAGGCGCGTCCAGGCTTAGTGCGAAGTTCATCGTTAAATCCTAAAACACAGCACTGCGGCTCCTTCCGGACTACGGGTCCCACCGTCAGCGCAGCCAGCTCCCTGGCCGTCTCCACCGCAGCTGCTCCGGCGCTCCGCACCGCGCGTGCCCACCTCCCTGCCCAGGCTGCACCCGCGAGGGCGGCCGGGCGCCGGCTGGAAACGAATCCGCGTTTTTCCCTCCGAGGTTCGTTACGAAATCCAACAGCACCGTGTGCCACACCAGAGTACGCAAAAGCGGAGAGCAAAATCGGGAGTAAGGTTGGCACGTTCCGAGGAAGCCGCAGACCCCTCAGTGCCCACATGGCCGTGCTCGACCTCGCCCCGTGCTCTCCCGATCAAGTGATCAAGTGCAGCGCACGGGCGTCAGGTGCACGTGGGGGACACGGTTAGTCCGCGTGGGCGACACGTTTAGTCGGGGGCCACGTCACGTGACGCTCACCGCATTTGCCCGACTCAGTCCAAGTGTTAGTGGGAAACACAGAGCAGCCTGCAGTTCTATGTGGTTCTGTTTTTCTTCAAACGGCCACGCCTCTCTCCTGATTTATCACGTTCCCTGAACGTGGACGAAAGGGACACTCAGATCATAAATAATGTGAGCACGTCTACTTAGATTTATCTGAATTCTACTTTTTTTTTTTTTTTTTTGAGACAGGGTCTCCCTTTTGTAGTTCAGGCTGGTCCTGAGCTCAGCCTTGAACTCAAAGCAATCCTCCTGCCTCTGCCTCCCGAGTGCTGGGGTTACAGGCGTGAGCCACCACGCCCGGCGCTGTGGTATGTGGTTCTGACTGCTAGTGGGCATGAGTCTCCACGCCCAGCATTGTCGTGGGTGGTGACCAGGGATCGAACCCGGGCCCTTGCACTTGCAAGGCAGATGCCAGAACCGCTGAGCTAGATCCCTGGCCTCCTGAATTAATTCTTATAATTGTAAGTTTAGCCATCATACCGAACCGTGAGAAAGCTATCAAGCGAACCATGAGAAAGAAAAAAACCAGGTTTTTAATTTGTCTCTCACAGTGATATGATTTCACAATATTAACATTCCGTGAGTTCTAACTTCACCCCATCTTTTGCACTCCCGTCTCGTGCTGTCTCTTCGGAGATGAGAGAGCGGCTGTTCCGGACACTCCTCCCCGGAGGAGGCTGAAGCTTCTCTGTGATTCTGCGCTGTCTTTCTTCGCTGCCGCTGGACCCCGGTGCCTGGGACTTACTACTGTCCCTGGTCTGAGAGGAGCTGACAAGAGCGACGCTATTACCTGCTATTTTTTTCAGCTGTGATACTTTTTCTTTTTAAGGTTCAGTTTGGAAATTCATCTATGAAATAGTAGTTTCAGTTTTGGAAAGCTGAATGTTAAACTTCAGATAGAAAATCTGCTTCTCTTCCTCTCTCTAACTTGTCTTATTACAAAATACATACAGAATAGTAAAAGAAGACGTGGATCTGGGGATCTATTTCCATATGCTGTGGGCCTACTGAATGTCAAATATAAAGCCAGTATTCCTATCACTACATAAAATGTATGAGCTAGGATAGTAAATGCGAAGAAAGCAACGATTTCTTGAAGAGGCGCAGAATTTAAGGGACTTAGTTTTCGATCCAGATACTATCCATTCCTGGGCCTTGCGGGCTCTCAGATGCACAACAAAGGAAGAAGGATTAGTTGATACAGTCCTTTGCAGCAAAGGGACTTAGAAGTGTTTCTTCTTGAAAAACTAGGACTAACTCAGAAAGAGAAAAATCAATCTCAGGCAAAAATAAACACACTGAGTTTCGTGGACACATCAATGTATACAAATGACCTTTTCTGGTAAATGTAGTCTGTGGCCCGAAGATTATGAAACTGAGTATTCCAACTATCACCTGATGGCATTAACAAGCAGGTGAGTTTTCAGTAAAGCTTGTATCCTTGACTAGATCAGAGCATTTATTGTTTGTACCCAGTGCATGTCAGGTCCAAATCCCTGGGAAGAGCAATGCAAATGAGCCACCCTGGTTGTTTAGGGGGAGCTGGAGACCTTCCTCTCTGCAGGAAGCCAGGTGCCAGGGGAGCCCACTGCAGTGCAGTGTGCAAGCTCCTACGGGTCTGTGTTAACGCAGCCACCGCAATAAGGGAAAAGCAAGGCAAGAATGGCAACATTTATAATGGCAACATTTGAAGACTTTAACTGCAATCTGCCTTTATTATCTATCTATCTATCTATCTATCTACCTACCTACCTACCTACCTATCTATCCATCATTTATCTTTTCTACAGAGCTCTACATGTAGAATAAGATAAAATAATTATATATATGATTTTAAAATGGAATTAAAAATTGTGTCCACACTGAGACTCATTGCTGGTGTTTAGTTGCATTCTCTTGGTATTCTTCGATCCCCTTATTTGAGAGAATGTGCTCAAAGCACATTCTTGCAAAACTATTATAAATAAAACATCTATTGTGTTTAAGGAAAATGTAATCAAAAAGTATAGGTTTAATAATTGCACTTCTTCTTTTTTCTTCAGAGTAGTTTCCAAAGTTAGGACATATCATTTCATATCACTAGACTGATCATTGTTTTAGGCATCGGTGAAGTTTATTTTTTGTTTATCCTCTTTACTCACTGGTAGTTATTATCTGAATGCAAGGTGGACTCACACACAGAAATTACATTTAGAAACAATCCACACTTTTATTGTATTCTGCCTTTCCAATCACCTTCTCAGAATTACCTGTACTTTCTCGGAAATGGAGTCATTTGAATTTCATATTATTTGTTCGTTTTACTCAGATTTTTTCAGGCTAATATTTTATTTGTGTGCATGAAATTGTTTGAATACCCAAGTTAGAATGATGACAACAAATTGTATGGAATATGCTATCAATATTATATTTTGGAAGTTGGGCTGCCTTTTATCTCCTCAAATCTTTATGTAAAGCTTCCTCTAACATTTTCAGCACCAATTGATGGCTTTGCAGGAAAAGCAGCAGAGGAAATACAGGACAATTTATTTTACCAACATAATCTTTACTGAAAATCATTAAATGTGAATATAAAAATCCTATGTCAAATCTTGTGACAATTTTAATAGAAATTTATGACAGAATGTTTAAAATACAGAAGTGTTTTTGCATAGCTATAACAGCTATTTTAGCAACAAAAAGAAACCTAAAATAATTTTTCCTACTAATGTCAAAACCTTTCCATTTTGAGAAATAGAGGTAATTGATTAAGGATCTGAGAATAATCGGTATGTTCCTTAGACCATTTAGAAGCCATGTATTTATAAGGTCCACAAGAATTTCATGATATTAAAATTACATATTTCCTTGTGCTACCGTTTCAAAATAGGAAACTAAATTCTGATATATAATTTCATAAGATGTCATAGTAATACAACAGGTACATATGCAGATTCACCTAACATGTTTAAAGTTTCCTTGCCTTCAAAGTGTATCCAATTATTAAAATAATTATTCTAAATGCTCCAAATTAAGTGCTTACTATAATTGATCCTGATGAAAACTTAAATACCTAATAATAACTGATACTAAATATATTATCAGAAGTTAAAATTAGTTAGGTTCTTTTCTTTCCTTTCCTTTATTGACAAATAAATCTATTCTCAGATTGAAGTAATGTGTTTTAAAGTTTCCTTGTCTTCAAACTGTGTCTATGTGTTAGAAAAATCAGCTAGTTCATGCATATTCAGTAGCTCTTGGAATTTATTCTGAAGAAAATTTAGCTACTTTTATATTGTAAAAAACTGTACAATCCATAAGAGATGACTATTTTAAATGATATTATATTTATTTCCAACCAATCTATGAAACATAATTATTAGAACAAACCATTGCTGACTCAGGAATCACATTATTTCTATGATTTTGGGGTGGAGATGTTTGAGCACCTAGGAGAAAGCATCATTGTCACGAGTAGGCTATGCATTGATGTGACCTCATGCGATACACTTTGATTCTAACATCAGTAGCAATGCCATGACATGAGTTGGCTCACCTTTGTGGAGTCAGTCTAATACTTTATCAGTTATGTCAGGGGCTTCATTTAATTCATCACAGCATTGGTAAACGTTCTCAGTATATAAAGATTACATTTAAAGATCATATTACTAAAGTATATTTGGGGTTGTGACTGAGATCTAGATCTCTGGGTTTAGTGGAGGACTTTTGGAAGGTGATTCAGTCATGGGGCATATGCTTATCAGTGGACTGACTCACTGATGTGTGCTGCTTGCAGAAAGGGCCAGGTTGGAAGAGGTGGGTCAGTGTGGGTGTAGTGTGGGAGGGGGTGTTCCCCTCTGGATCCTCTCTTCTCTGTCTGCTTCCTGGCTGCTGTGAGGTTGGAAGTTTTCCTGCTCATGCCCTCCTGCTATGCAGCTTCTGATTTGCATCCAGCCATCCATGGATTGAATCCGCTGAACCCATGAGCCAAATTAATATTCTATTCCTTTAAGTCATGTGTGTTGGGAATTTTGCAAGACAATAGAAAAGCTGACCAATATAGAAAATTGGTACCAGGAGTGGAGTGATTCTTTGGTTGTGTTTGACTATGTGTTTCAGAAGTCTTTGGAAGGCTTGTGGGAAGGACTTGAAAAGGTTTGACCAGAGAACAGTAGAATGGTGTAATTGGAACCTATTGTATGAACTTGTGGGGTCTTAGAAGACCAGAGTGCTGATAGTGAACATTAGACCCAGGAGGTTTTAGCTGAGAGGTAGGAGTCTATCTGAACCTGGACTAATGGCTACTGGAGTTTCATTCTTGCAAGGAACTTGTCTACACGTTAAGATTCACATAAGGCTGAATTTTAAGGTGTCGGACTAAGTAATCTGGTAGAGGAAATTCAAAAGTAGCCTGATGTTCAGGATATTGGTTGCTTTTAGTCAAATTTAAAATGCAAACCAGAAGCTAAAGTCAGCACTGCAAGATAGGAAAATTGTGTGACATGGGCAAAAAGGAAATGCATGCACAGCTGAGATCAAAGAGATTTTGATTGCTAAAGGACTAGTATCACTGAAAAGAATCTAATAGTTTCCATTGGGATAACTGGAAAAATGTCATGAAGACAGATTGCCAGACCCCATAAGGGCAGGGAAGCCCCAGCCCGTCCAAGTTCTCATCTCACGACACACCTCAGGTACTGCACAGAGAGCTTCAGGATTTAATGTTTGTCCCGCTGAGTTTTGTTTTGCCTTTGACAGCTTTTTACTTCCTCCTTCCTTTCTCTTGTAGTAGAAATGTTTAAACTGTGTCATTTTATGTGCCAGCAGCCTTCAACATTTTCATTTTACAAGGGTCATAGCTAAGAATTCCCCTCACTTCTCAGGGAGGATCTGAATGTGGACTTTTCACCAGGACTGGACTTGTTAAGACTTCAGGAAAAATGGAGATGTGAAGTGTACCAAGGGGTCACACAAGCTCTTTGGAGATCTCGGTGGAACATTGTGATTTAGATCTGAAATTTCCTCCTGAAGGCTCATGTGTTAAGAGGTGTGTAGCAGGTGCCTGGATCACGGTCACCATACTAGTCAGTGATAATCCACTGAAATTTTAGTTTAAGTTGTTCTTAGGAGGTGGGGTCCCGTGGGAGGGGTGAGGCGCTGTGGTGTGGTCTGGAAGGCCGCCTTCTCCTCCAAGGGTCCCTCTTTGCTCTCCTTACTGGCTGCCACGGAGGAAGCCTCCGTCCTGCTAATGTGCTTCCACAATTACCTTTCGGCCCTGGATTCAGCCAGACGTGGACTACACCCACTGGGACCGTGAGCCAAAAGAAACATCTGCGCCTTTAAATGGCAGGTGTCAGTTATTTTGTTACATCAACAGGAAAATGATAATTACACATGAAGCATATTGAACCATTTTTGCCAAATACTTCCACTCTCAAACTTAGGAGGGTTAAAAACTTAATTTACTGCCCTTTTCTTTCCCCAATGACAAAAATAAATACTATTCTCAGGTGAAAGTAAAGTGTTTAATATTTCTTTACTTTGAATATATGTCTAATTGGAAGAAACATCTAAAAAATTAATCCAGATTAAGTGGCTCATGGATTTCTTATTCAGGATAGTTAGCTGCTTCCACACTTTGCAAAAGGTAAAACTGACAAAAGGTGAATATTTTAAAATAGTCTTTTTATTTGGCTCACACACTGCCTTTTTGGGGGGTGAGACAGAGCCTTGCTTTGTGGTTCAGGCTGGCCCTGAGCTCAGCCTCCAACTCACATCACAGCAATCCTCCTGCCTCTGCCTCCCGAGTGCTGGGATGACAGGCGTGAGCCACCAGCTCGGCACTGTGGTGTGTGGTACTGGTTGCTGCTGGACATGAGTCTCCACGCCCAGTATGGTATGTGGTTACCGGGGAATCGAACCCGGGCCCTTGTGCTTGCAAGACAGGCGCCAGAACCACTGAGCTAACTCCCTGGCCCAAAACAGGAATATTTTTTAAAAAATAGAAAAGGGAGGGAGTGAGTGGAAGACACACACACACACACACACACACACACACACACACACACACACACACACACACACACTTGCAGAAATGATGAGAAATGGCAGCTTGTGGGTCACTGTCCCGTGCAGCCTGAAGCAGAGGGGAGAGAACAGAGCGGTAGGAGAGGGCAGAGTGAGCGTCTGCCCACTGTGCGCTCTTTGCCTGTGAAGTAGAGCAGGTCAGACCACCTAGGCGGGCTGGACACTGTCTCAGATCAGCGCACGGGCATCGCCGGAAAGTCGCACCTGAGTTCTGTGATACTCTTGTGGTCCGAGTACAAACACGGTGACTAATGTACCGCTCCCCCTCCCCCGCTCCTGTGCAGTGTGCAGGCCACTGTGGGAGCAGCAGGAGGACATGTCAGGGCTCCCACGGGTGAAGGTGGTGAAGAATGGAGGTGCTGTGCCTTGGGGAAAGCATTCTGAAGGGTCTGCAGGCACATGCGCATGTGCATGTGTGCGTGTGCGCGCGTGCGCGCGCGCGCACACACTCTCTCTCTCTCTCTCTCTCTCTCTCTCTCTCTCTCTGTCTCACGTGCTCGAGCACAAAGCTGAGGGAAATGGGTCAGCCAGTAGTTTGCTTTTCTCATCATCCCGCCGAAGGCACCAAGCCCGGGGCTGCCCCAGCAGACGGTGCGGGCAGCAGGCATGCGATGTCCTCACCCAGCCACTGAGCTGTAGTACTGTGTACCTAACCCTAACAAGCATTTAATCTGTTGCTTATGACAACAAGAAATTTTATGCACTGAAAACAAGCACAGTTAGAAGCTGGGCGGTGCCATAACAAACCGGGAAAACATATGGTCTTATTTTGGGCCGGTGATTCTCAGGACAGCTGCCGGTGTCTGCAAAGACAGAGGGAGGGAAATGCCGAAGGCTATGGAGCAGGCTGTGCGACCTATTGCAGAAAAATGAGCAAACTGTCACCTGTGGCAGACACTAGGAAGTCTACCTAAGGGTGTTGTGACTGACTGGATTTCCAGGAAGAATCTCAAAGCGGCTTCTTTTGACTGCACTAGAGGTAGAGAAACAAGAGACCAAGAGGGAGCTTGTCAGTATGCCGGCAGCATTTAGAGCGACATAAAGAAACCAAGACATGTTAGATTTGGAAAGGAAATTGTTTTTCATCTTCAGTCTTGCCTAGAATAAAAATATTTTCAAGATAAGAGATAATTCTGGTCAGATTTCAATAAAATATACCCTCAGAATAAATGTTAAAATAGAGGTGAGAATGTTTTGTGACCTCAGAAAAACAGTGATATTTGAGATGCTCTAAGTGGGTGGGGGTGGAGCTCTACATGTACTTAAGCCTGTGATTCCTACACATTCTCTGTCGAGCAAACTGCTCATGCGAATCTCACCTTGTCCTGTTTCACACAGATCTGCAAGTGTCATTTCTGTTCCCTTGTCAAGAGTCATAGCTCATGTTCAGGGGGCCTCAAAGCCTTGCGCAGGCACACGAGGGGCTTTTCAGGGGTGGCTGGATCTAGAGTGTGTGATGCTGGGAATAAGGGTGTGTGATTACTAGCTTGGTCCACTGATGGGTTTGGCATAGTTCTGAGTAGGCTTACTGGTGCGCACCCTGGATGTGAGTGTTATCCACCCTAAGGGTGTGTATTCTGCTAGAGAAAAGGGACGGGAAGGGGGTGCTGCGGTCAGCACTTCTGCTGCTTCACTACCTTGTTGCTTTGCTGCCTCCCGTTTGCAGTTAATCCTGCATGATCTCTTGTGCCAGGCCATCCTGCCTCAGAGCCAGACAGCTACAGACTGAAACCTCTGCAGACTAGAGCTGAAGAGATAACTCCTCTTTTGATGTTGGGTTCCAGGTGTTTTGTCTCCGCAGCAAGAAAAGTAACTAAGAGACTAAGTCAGTATCATTGGGAATGAAGGGAGGCAGAGCACACAAAGCAGAGAGGTGTCTGATAGCCAAGCAGAGGGAGAGGCGCTCCCATGGCCTGTGGCAAGGAATCCAAAAGGGACCTGCCTGTAGGTGTGCGCCTAGATCTCAGGAAAACTCCCAGTGGCTGCTAGCTTCTACCGTTCACCACCGTGTGTTTGGCTCGTAGAGACCAGATCAAGTATTGTTTTCAGAAAAGTGTTTGGACTAAGAGCAACTACGTCTGAGATGGATTTACTCATTGAACTGTAGCTGAAGAACTATCCTGAGTGTCCCATTAGTAAGTTTCCTTTGCAAAATGATCTTGGTGCTACTCAAGTTCTCATAAATGTGAACAGATTCTCTGTGCTAAAAAAAATATAAATTCAGGGGGAAAAGGGAAAAAATGAAAATCAAGTCATGCCATATTCTGGTACAAACTCTCAATGTTGAATGTGATGATGATGTGTATTCATAATGTACCAATAAAGATTTAAAAAAAGAAAAAAACGTAAAGAAGTTCTTGGCCCCTCCCCTTGTCACCTGGACTCTGGCCTGGCCTTATGGGAGCACTGACCAAGGGAATGCTGGGGCTTCCAGTTTCTGCCTTTAAACTCTGGAGCAACCTAATTCCCTACAGCTGTTGCAATGTGAAGTGGTCCATGCAAAACATATAGAGCAGAGGGAGGATAAAAGAAGGGGGGGGAGAAAGAGAGAGTGGGGGAGAGAGGGAGAGGTTGGGTTATGAAGCTATACTAAGCTAGCCTGCCTCTGCATGTACGGCCATCTCTACAGAGTAGTACAACATGCTAAGGATAAACCTGTTTTTGGATATTCCAGGCCCAGCAGTTTCCTAGCAGAGCAAAACAATCCGCTCTCCCCATGAGCCTCACCAGCATTGTGGAGTTGGGAGCGGACATATCTGTGGTTTTAAACATTATGAATCAATGATGGAACACAGCAACGGTAGTTAAAGTTAGCTGCGTCCACCTTAACGGATCAAGGCCCTCCAACGGAATAGTGAAACACTTCTGGGTGTCCGCCGGGGCCACGGAGTGGGACCTGAGGTGCCGCCTCTGCTTCGATGTGCAGGACTGGAACGAAGCATATGGCGACTGTAGAAGGGCTCTTGTGCAGGCTGATTGGTCACATCTTTAGTCCACTTTACAAAAGAAGCTTCATTTTCTGGACCAGGAGGCTGTTTGCTTTTGTCGTCATCAGGGTGTCCTGTGTTAGGACAGTAACTCTTAATTTAACTCTTAATTTAAACATCAGAGTGAAGGGGCCTGAGTTTAGCATGATACTTCCTCAGAATAAGGAGGGGTCATTTTTTAAGTGCTTGCATGTTGAAAGCACTTAACATGAGTTTCTTCATAACATTGAAACTGCTGGGGAGCGAAGAGAAAAGGGGACATGTGAGCAGATACTTCCTACTTCTCATTACCAGACTCTACATATATCTACAAAAAGCCTGACAATTACTATTAGAAAGCCTAACTGCACTCAAGAGTTCAACAATACTGTGAACATGGAGAGGACTCGAAGGGAGGCTGCATTCTGGAGCTTTTCTCTACTGTGTGCTGCAAGATTTCCTCAGGGAAGGACAGTGACAGGAGGTGGACCCAGTGATGACATATTTGAAGGCTTTAAAACAGTGCCTCACATTGAGACTCCAGGACCTGTCATCTCTCATTGTAAGAAACAACTCGTCCAACTGCTGTCAGTAGGAAGCTATACATCATCGGCAATTGTGTTTTCCTTCATTTTTACCAGGAAGTGTCATGTAAATTCAGTTCTATTCTATCAGAGTCGGTATCATTCAAAAATAAAATTAAATTCAACATCTTTTTTTTTTTTTTTTTTTTTTTTTTTAGGTTTTTTGAGACAGGGTCTCGCTTTGTGGTTCAGGCTGGCCCTGAGCTCAGCCTCAAACTCACATCACAATCCTCCTGCCTCTGCCTCCCGAGTGCTGCGATTACAGGCATGAGCCACCACGCCCGGCACTAAATTCAACATCTTTCTTTTCAAAAATACCAATCTCGCAGAAAACAAATGTAACTAATGGGGCTAGAAAGGTAAAATAATCATGTCCCTTACTGCCAAAAGTATAAACTGTAGTTGGACAGACCAACTGAGGACTGTGCCAGGACAGATGGGCCCAGGTGCCTCAGAGCACTGTGGGAAGATAGCTCAGGTTCCAGGACCTGGAAAGCTGCTTGTGAAGCCGGGGGCAGAGCAGGAGCCGGGTGCGGGGCACTGCAGGGCCAAAGAGGGCTGGAGCCTGGCACAGGCCTGGGCCTACAGTCCCGTGGGGCACCTGGAGCTCGGGAGGTTAGCGTCCCCAACCTGACCAGAAAGAAGGCTGAGGATTTCGAATAAGCCCGGGTGATGATATCCTGGAAACGCCCTGCCAGCCAGGCCAAGCTGACCGCCCACAGCGTGGGGAGGGTGTGGGCTCTGAGTGGGCTGCGGCGGGGCGGCTGAGCGCACTGCCCGCAGAGCTATCCTGTTTCCTCTGCTGCTTCTTCCACTGCAGCTGAGCTCCAGGTCTCACCGCTGGGCCTCACCACTGTCTCGGGGAAACCTCAACTCAATCCTTGCACAACCCCTAGTTCGCCACCTTAGATAGGCACAAAAGTGAATTGATCATTTTGTAAGCCTCAGAAATACTCTATAATTTTACTTACAAAGTGAGTTTATCATCTTTCCCCGTGGATTGTTTTCTCTGAGATCTTTCAGTTTCGGGGTAGGCTTTCCATGGGGCCTTACTGGTGCTGAATAAAACCTGGTTGTTATCTTTGATTCACTCACTACTTCATTTTAAGAAAACTCTCCTTGGAACTGGGGTGCACAGCTGTAATCAGAGACACTTGGGAAGCTGAGGCAGGAAGATGACTGGAGTCTGGGAGTATGAGGCCAGCCTGGGCAACGTACTGACTCTCTCTCTCTCTCTCTCTCTCTCTCTCTCTCACACACACACACACACACACACACACACAAAAGTAAGTACTGCAAACAGAGTAAAACATAAAAAGAAAACAGAGCCTTGTCTGATTGGTCATCACTGAAATTCAGGAGCTTCCAACACGGAAAAATACCTTCCAGGTCCCCTGACAGGGGCTCATAGAGGGACCACAGCTGGGTGGCAAATAGATCTGTTTGACAAATGAATGATTCTTTGCTTATTTTGGTCTGTTCCAATCGCCTTTTTGGACCACATATTAAGATGCTCCTCAGGACACGAATCAAGAGGAGAACCTCTTGGAGTGGAATCCAAACAACATTACATCAGCTGTTTTCTATTTAGTTTCGATACACTGTGTTTGTGTGAATTTCGCTTGAACAGGCATTTTAAAAAATAAAATGGTATATTATTTGACCATAAATAATGGTGAATTTGAGTCATTTAGACTGAAAGAGACGTACTTTAAGGACGTACTCATAAGTGAAATAAATAGGTCACAGATATAAATACCATATCTTCTCTTTGGTATAAGAAACTGAAGGTATAAATGAGTTCTAAAATGTAGGATAGATATTGTCAAATAGAAAATATTCAAAGGAAAAAACGGGGGGAGGGATAAGTAAAAAAGAGAAAACACATCTGATGGTAAAAAAGGAAGCCAAGCTTATGTATGCAGCGGGCGGGGGTTGTGGGGTGGGCAAGGGCACGGGAAGAAATGAGAAACAAGTCATGTCACGTGCTGGTACAAATTCACAATGGCGACTGTGATCATGATGAATATATAAAATGTACCAATAAAATCAATTTAAAAAATTAAAAGATAAGAAATACACATTTAAAAATTATAAGTGAAAAAAGCCATTATTAAAAAAGCCAAGAGCAGCACAGCTTGGTAGAGGTGTATGACACTGTGTTTGTAACAGAGCAGTGTGACATATGCTTTAAAGCACAAGTCGGAGTTTTTGTGTCACAGTCAACAACTATAAAGAAGCTTTATGGAGAAGGGAAGATTACTGTCTTTGTTTCAGAAATGACAGAATCGAAGGACGTGAAAGCTGAAAGTTCATTTGTAAAATAGAGATAGTAAAGCTCGGTTCTTCAAAAAGTTTCTTTATACTTGAGATGGCAAGTATAAAGTAGTACAAGAGTGTAAGGAAAACAAACTGTTATTAGTAACTGATTGCTATAAACACAATGGCTGCACAGAGAAGGGTACTTTGTAGTTTTTGTTTTGCAAAGAAGGCTTTCCATGATCACCTTACTCCTGCACATCCTTGAGCTCGCAGGCCACACCTCTCCTGCGGAGTCCAACAACTGCACGAATCAGGCGCATGTCCTGGAGAGCCGGGTCCACACTCCCTGGGTCCAGATACCGAGCCACAGCTCACTCTTGGTGTGGCCTCGGACAGTCAACTCTCATTTTGCTAGCTGTCAACTCTAAATAAATTCCCATCTATTTGTTCTTTACATAGTTAAGTGAGATAATATTTTTAATGAACTTAGAGCAGATCCCAGCCCCCACTCCCAATATATACAGGTCCCCAAATCCTTGTATCCTTGAATAAATGAGGAGATCTATTTCCCTCTAAACTCATAGGTGATATCTTAATGCTAATAATATTCATGAATCAATAGGCGGTCAAAGCCCCTATTCACTTTCATGAGTAAGTGACATAAAATTAAAGAATATGTATGTGTTTCCGTAGAAAAAGTAACAATTCCTCTTAAACTATTCAAATTTGCATAGTGTGTGAACTAGGATCACACTTCATAATATGAAAAACAATTTGCGCGCATCACAGTGAATTTCAAAACTTTCATTTCCATAGTTGATTAAACTAGACATAAGTTTAAAAGCTAAATTAAAATGTTACTGTTTGAGAAGAAAGTAAACAAAGGAGCAATATAGGCCCAGGGCTGGTGACTGCAGACTGTAGTGTGTCGCACGCAGTCATGGGAACCACAGCTCCCAGCGACTGCGCAGGCTCAGTACTGACTGCTTCTTTGGCTTGCCAGTCGCCTCCGGGATGGGCAAAGCTCAGTCCTGGGCGTGTCTGGATGTGTCCCGGGCTGTGGCCGGGGCCGTTTCTAGTCTCTGTCTGTTCTCTGTATCTTCTCAGCCTTTGCTTTCCAGAGGCACTACGCTCACCCTCCCCGGTGTCCCTGCCTGGGAGCCCTGACCCTCCAGAAGCATCATGCACAATTTTCTGCTATAAGCTGTAGATGTCAGGTATTTTGTCCCTGCAAAGGAACGATGACCAACGCAGGGGCTGGGTCCCCGTTTACAGTGAAGAAAAGGAGGCCGAGTCAGGAAAAGTGACTTGCTCCAGGCGTTATTCATCAGCCTGTGGGGGCGGAGACCCTCCCCGCAGAGCCCTGTTCTCATCTCAGTTCTGTACCTCCTTCTTCTTTTTTTTATTTAAATTTTTTAAAATATTGATTTTATTGGTACATTCCGTACACACACTATGATCGCACTTGACTCTGAGAATTTACACTAGTACATGACACAACTTGATTCGCATTTTTTCCATTCCTCTCCCTCCCACACAATCTCCCATACACTTTATACGTAAGTTTTGCTTTTTTTAATCATCAAATTTTTCTCTCCTTTCTTTACGTATCCTTATCCCCTTTTCCCTTTGAATATTTTCTATTTCACAATATCTATCATACATTTTAGAACTCATTTCATCTTGGGTTTCTCATACCAGAGAAAAGATGTCATATTTTCACATTGTGTGACCTATTTATTCAATATGAGTGTGTCTTCACGGTACCTTCTTCCTAATTGGGACTTGTGAGATTACTGAATGGCCTAGGAAGGACTCTCTTACGTCACGGGAAAAAGAGGATCTCAGAAACGTGAACTGACCAGCTTTTAGTCCCAGATTGGTCGCTTCCCAGAGACCAGAACTGATTTCTTCCCTCACGCTGTGTAACTAGATACTGCTCACTTCTGGGGATGGAGTCAGAGCGGTTGCTGACAAAAGCCATCTTAATAACACTGCATGAAGTAACATTTCACAATGGAAGTTAGGAAGTACTTCACTTTCATCTTTACAGATTAGGCCACCAATTCTCTGAGTTCATGCTTCACTTATTTCCCCAACTCTCAGCCTCCTTAAAATTTAAATTACAATTTTCATATGTGAGATCATTCATCTGGGGATTCTGTTCTTCAATCTTTGGCTAAATTGGTGTTAAGTCCTTAAATTTAACTAGAAAACCATCTCCCAAATTAATAGCCCCAAAGCACTCAGCCAAAAATTGATTGCATTTTTTTGCTATTGAGTTACATAGGTTATGCTGCAACAATTAAATAGGGTTTTAAGACTATATCTATATCTATATCTATATATATATATCTATATATATATATATGTTTTAAGATTATTTTATTAGATTCCTTCTTACTTTACTGTTATCTGTATCCCTTAACCACCTGCAAGGAAATATTGAAGAGCTTTGACTTTAATATATCTATCAAGATAAAAAGAAAGTAAATATATATTCATTTGTCTCAGTTTTATTCCGTTTTTCAGAGGGACCAGCTTAGAATATGGAATTCTCAGGTTGTGTCTGTTAGTGTTAAAATGTTAGTTTTAATAAAGGTCTCTGAGGCCTTTTACAATTTAAGCGGAAACACAGGTGGGCACAGAAGGAATGCCAGATGGGAATCTCTCAGGAGCTTCTCTGCAGGTACATTGCAGGAGGAGTCTGTGCCTGGGATCGGATACCCTGCAGAAGGAGTCTGTGCCTGGGATGGGATACCCTGCAGGAGATGTCTGTGCCTGGGATCAGATTTCAGTTCCAACTGTGTGTGTGTACTTCAGAGTGTGAGCAAGTGGTTTACCACCAGATATCTGTGATGCATACAGATATGTGCATATAGCCGTCTTGAAATGGAATACACTATGAAAGATAATAACTCCACTTTCATATTTTATAGAAAAATAGCCTGAGGCAGAAAGATTTCAATTAATGTGTAATAATACTAAAATATTAATTTTGCAAAGATATGATTGAAAAATCAGGTCCTTACTTCACATTTAATATTTTTATATTAATCTAAATTATTCATAGAAATAAAATATGAACATATAAAATATATTTTCTCAACAGAGAGACATTTGCTACCTTGCAATTTGCCAAGAGGTTTTGCTTTATGTAATGCTAAGTGATATAAATATTTAAAAACTAATAATCAAATGAACATACATATACTTTACAAAGGACGTAAGACTAACAATGTTGAAACTTGCCTTCAATTTTGAGAACTCTTTTGTGACTTCTCCATGTTTATCTGGTAATCCCCACATTAGTTCTGATTTTATTAGTCCTATCATTTTTATTTTATATAACATATACATGTATTTATGTGTGCACACAAATAAAGATAAAAGTTTATATATTTTTAGGTTCTATTCAAGGATTTCATATGATGGTAGTCTTTGTACACGCTTACATTTTTCCACTCTATACTAAGTTTTTGAGGTGGATTGTGTTGATATTTACAGCCAAGAGTCACTGATCTTCACCATCTTATGTGTGTGTGCGGCACACAGGACAGAGGCACTACTAATAATTAACATTTCTGCTTTTTTTCCATTTTTTATGTTACAAATACTTTCACTACACACAATCTAGTACAATTTCTCTGCTGGCTGGAAAAGAATTTCCCCTAAATAAAATCTTGCTACTTGTGTGTCATAGAGTTATCTTTGACTTCAGGAGTGACACCAGGATTTTTAAGGTATTTCTTTTAATATTAAGCTGTCTCGCAGAAGTTGTAATTTTATGATTATTGCCATGGGAAACAAATTTATTTAGCACATTTCCCTTTTGCCAGGAGACTTATTACTTCTAGACAGAAACTGAGGTAGTTCCTTCATTCACTGTCCTGAGCTTTTCTCTGGTGCGTTTTTCAGTGCTATCAATACCAGAGGGCTCAGTGTGTGTTTCCAGTCCTTTTCCTCAAAGGTCTCCAGTGGCCGCCCTTTCACAGCATTTCCCCTGATCTGGCGGCTCTGATTCCTTCCTGGGCTCCGGCCCCTCTGCATAATTTTTTGGTTGATACTGAATTGCCTTCTCACCACAGGTCAGATATCCTCAGCGTCTCGCCTTTCTCTCCTGTTCTCCTGCCCCTTACTCTCAAGTTTGTCATATGACCTGCTCTCATGTGTTCAAACATCACTTGCAAGAGTACCCCCATCATGAATAGAAATGTGAAGTCACCTTCAAGCCTCATATATGACGGTGTTCAAAATAACTATCCTGTTATCCCCTCAATATTTTCACGTCTTTTCCACCTTAGGAGTCTCTCCAGCAGCTACTGAAGACAGAAGTCTGAGTCTGCCTGATTGTTTTCATCTGAGTTCTTCATAGATTCATGTGCTCAGGGATGCATAAGCAGATGAAATAACTAGGTTGTGGTAGATCCAGTGGTGAATATGGATCAAGTGGTGAATATGGTTCTTGGATGAAAAGAACTATGGCTAAATGCATGGTGAGCTTTTTAACCTAGAAATGTGCACAATGGTGGATTAAAGAGACATCTGAGTGATACTAGAAACACACAGAGTTGAAAACAACTTTACAGGCTCTTGGCTCTCAGAATTTTATAAGGATAGCAAAAAAGCAGTATTTAAAAAGAGATGGATCGAACAATAAATGGAAGAGCCGTTGGTGAGCAATGTGGAGCAGTGTCCTTGTGCTGGAACTCTCCATCCACAGGAGGTGACAGGTTGGCTAAGAAAATGCATAGGAATTCCTACCCGTGAAAGGAGTGGATCATGATCCTCGTGGGGCCAGCCTGAATTGTGTCATTCCTTGACCTGAGCCCAGGTACCACTTATGGCACAACAGATAATCAAGGGGCCAAATGGCAGCGCAGCAGAGTAAGCAAATGAATCTCCTACCGTGTAACCTCAAGGAGAAGCAGCGCCTTGTGAAATGCTAAAGAGGACGCTCACAGGATCTGGGTGCCACGCTCATCAGTACGTAGTTTGATGTTGTCTGTTTAGAAGACTTACTGTGGGGCGAGTCTCAGTTGGATCATTTGGACTGAACATGAGGATGGGCTAAGAATTAACTTTTTAGTATTTATTGAACTTGAAAAGGTTCGATGCTGTCACATTACTCAGTTTTAGTAAATCCTTCAGTCACACAGAACTATTTCAGTGGGTTAATTTAGTATCATATAGCCTTACTTTCAGTATCACACATCTGAGATCTAAGGATCTCCAAAAATCCTCACAACTAAGTGCACGAGGCTTTGGGAACACTTAGACACAAGCCAACACAGCAGAGTCACTTTATCTCCCTTGGTATTTATTAGGTGGTTTGTTTTTTTTTTTCGAGACAGGGTCTCGCTTTGTAGTTCAGGCTGGCCCTGAGCTCAGCCTCGAACTTACATCATAGCAATCCTCCTGTCTCTGCCTCCCGAGTGCTGGGATTACAGGCAAGAGCCACCACACCTGGCACCATGTTATGTGGTACTGGTTGCTGCTGGGCGTGAGTCTCCACACCCACTATAGTATACGGTTACTGGGGATTGAACTTGGGTCCTTGTGCTTGCAAGACAGGCGCCGGAACCACTGAGCTAAATCTCTGGCCCTCTCCCTTGGTATTTAACAAAGAGGACAGCAAGTACACTGCTTGGTCCGTATCTGTTACAGATGAAGCTTTGGTGTGGTTCAGTAACTTGGCCCTGAGAGAAGGAGCGGGCAACCGGAGAAGTGTAAGCGATTACAGCACTGCCTAGGAAAGGCTCTGCTGCCACCCAAAAGGAGGCACTAGCTCTCAGACCTTGAGAGCTACCAGCATGTATGGCTATCAGGAGATGCAGAGATTTTCGGACTCCAGGCAGAGAACACTGGAAGAGTCTAACTGTTACATTCTCTTCTCACATACTGTGCTCCTCGTGGTTTGTTAACAGAAGCATTAAACAGCCTGTTAGCTCCTGTGCATCGCACTGGGGACTCCGACCATGCGGTGGGGCTCTGGCCAGTACAGAAAGACATTATTGGAAGCTGAGAGGTTAGAGGAGAAGTGTTACTTCGCACTTACAGGTTCGGGGAATCAACTATAGTTACTTGCCTTGGTGTTTTATGCTGTAAACCTGTTGTTTTTAATTTTCTGAGCTCAGCCACCCGCTATGCCTTAACAGCAGCTCTTAATCAGAAGACAATAATTAGATAGTTAAAGCCTGTGTGCTGCTGAGATATTCAGAGGACTCGTATTGCACAGACACAGGTTCACAAAGCTGGCTTTCCCTTTCCCTTTTCTGAGTGATCCTATGATTTTTCTTTAAATACCATCATTTGGCAGCATTCTACATTTTCCTATATCGATCATTCAGTGTATAGCAATGTCCATGTCTGTCATGCACATATTCACGCATCTGGCAAATGTATTTAGTTTCTGAGACAAGATAATGATATAAGAAAAAATAATAGTCAGGAACTGACGTAAGACCTTCAAATACAGCATATTTTAGGAAGAGTGGAGGTTTACTTAGCCAGAGGTCCCTTTGATTTTAAGGTATCTGTACTGGTCTCCACATGGAGTACGGGAACGTCCAGATGCCTTGTGTGATGCAAACGCCCAACATTTAGGAAGTTTTCCTTTAGTAAACACCAACACTTTCAGACCACAGTTCTGGGAAGCAGTGTTTAGGAATATAATAAATCACTATCATATATATGTGAACTTTTGATACACTACCATTGAATATAGAATCACTTTGTAAAGTACACACTTCTAAGGCTTGCATCTCTTGCTCCCTCTGCTATCACACTCCATGTTGTAAGCATTTTTTGTGAGTACTTCTCAGCCCATTGCTGACTGGTGATCTCCAACTCTTGGTCCTCTTTTTCTTTAATCCGCAAAATTGATCCAATCAGACTCTGGTTTGACCAGCCCTGCGCAAAGCTACTCAGCTACATATTCATTGTCTCTCATGAACTCAATGCCCTTATTTCAAATGCTTCATTCTATGTAATACTGTCCCAGTGATTTAAATGGTCTTCTACAGGAATACACTCATACAGCAGACTAACAAATTAGTGGTGGTAGGGCCCCATCAGTGTTTAAAGATTATTCTTGCCCAAGTAACCCAAATGCAAAAGTGAACCTGTTCCTTTCTCCCGTGAATAATCCTGTCTCTCACTTAAAGAATTTGACACCATAAGTTCTCTGGTGACATTAGCTAAACTGGCTCTCAAATTCCTATTTTTCTATCTTCATATTTGTAATTACTGATAAGTCCGGTAACTCACATAGTCATCCTTCAAATTCATTGCCACCCCACGTCTGGTTCTTCTGCTGCTCTGCTGTGACCAACTCTTGCCCTGTAGTTTAAATCCCTTCGGATCCAGACTTCAGTTACCACCAGAGAAACAGCGTGACATCCATTTGCTATTCAGAACTCTTCGGTGGCTTCCCCAGGACAGCGTGGAAATCCACACTACTTTACATGTCACACAGACCCTGGCTCCTGCTCACTTGTCCAAAGTGAAGCCCTCGCCTTGCTGTCTTTGTATCAAACTCCAGGTCTCCATGACAATTAGTTATCTCTACTGTCCCCTCTCCAGGCCTCTTCACTGTACATGTCTGTGTGAAATGACATTTATCTGGAAAAGCAATCAGCATATTATTTACCAGGAACAAATTTGACCTTCCCTCAAATTTCTGTCTAATTACAAGCTTCCTCACTTACCCAAGAAGGCTAGCAGGCTCTTTTCATATTTTCCTATATTGCTTATACCATTCACATTTATAACAGATAATCATTATAAATATTTATGTATCTTCCATTCAGAATATTAGCCATTTGAGTCTTGAGAACTTGTATTTTCATAGAGTGCACTTACACACACACACACACACACACACACACACACACACACACACACACGAAACATTACAAAAGAACTGTACCTAGTCGCTAACTTGCCCTGGCTGAACTTGAAATTGTTTGGGATTACAGATGTATGCCACCACAACTGGCTAAAAGTCTGTTTTACTTTAGGAAATATAGGCATAGTTTTTATATAAGTGATTCATCTAAATGTAAGTGACTAAAGGGTAATTTATGTAAGATTTAGAATCTTTTAATCCATTGTTTAATTCCCACTGTCACTTAAAAACCATTTGTGGAATAATAATTATGACAAAACTTTTTGCCCTGGTGTAAGCAAACATTTTCTCCACTTATGGAGCTTATAGACTATCCAGAAAAAGCCAATAAACTCCATCAATTTTATAGTGAAAGTCTGTGACATGATCAATGACTAGACTCCTCACAAGGATTCAATAGCATTTAAACCAACATCCTAGTTATTAGCTTGATAATAAAGACAGCAAGCCCATTACCACCAGGGAAATTTAGGAACTTGGCCGGAGCAAGCACAAAGTGCAATAAAGTCCCTGGGTTTTAGCAAATTCCTAGGAAACACATCAGTGATAACCTGTAGGTTTGGTTTTTCAAAATATATTTTTGGTGAATTGCTGAGCAACACACTCTCATGTCCTATGACAATCACTAGCACAGGAGAGCATAAAAGCCCATATGCTTAATATTATCAAGGAAAGTACCAAAATTATAGCCCTATGATGAAAAATCAGTTCAGCACTAGAGCAGCTCTATTTACTGAGAACAATAAACTTTTAGTATAGCTGGTATGATAGGTAAAAATATATACGAGATATGTTAACACAGCTGTTCAAAATTTCATTTTGAAACCATGTATATGACTTAAGCCCCGAACTAATATTAAAATGACAACGCATTTGGAAAATACCTGGTTTTCCCTGTGCGGTGCTGGGGATCCACCAATGAAAAGAGAGCCTGACTTCGGCAGGGTTTTTCCAGACACGGGATGGACAGACGCGCTGGTCTTCACGGCTCTCCCCAGAAGAGTCAGCTCAGCAGCACATGGACTCAGTTCTTGCCTGCAGTCATGGAGGGAGGAGATTTGTGGTTCAGGATGTGTTGTGGGAACATTTGTCCGACCAGTTAGTTAAGCTCTTGCCGAAACAAGGGAGCGTAGAGAGACTATCTCACCATAAAGCCCACAAAGCCGGAAGGAGAAACCCTTATTGCTTTAAGTACATAAATGCAGCATTAAATTTAGACAAAACAATAAATTGTAGCCATCACTTAACGAAATAAGTTTTGAGAATAAATGTCTTCCTCAATAGTTAATGAAATAATGCTACTGTGTAATATCCTATGTGAGTTATGTTTTATATTGTTGAATTTTCTGTAAGTGGAAAATCTTTAAAAGAACCAAGCTCAAGTGTGATAATGCAACTTTATAAATGTGTAAATTGTAATTTTATACTCTACACATAGAAAAAAACACTATGGACAAAAACTGATGGTAATATAATAATTTGTTTTAAGAAACATAATTTGTTTTAGGAAGTAGAATATAAGCATCTTAAAAAGCACAAATGAAAGATAATTTGGAGATTAAAAGTGCAAAGATCCATGAGCTCCTCTTTTGGAAGTTTAGAAGATATTTCAACAATGTTTCAGCAATAATCTAGTATACAGATACAGCTATGAGTGTCTCATGTAATATAGCCATATTTTTAGTTATCACTGAATCTAAGAATTTACAAATTCTCCTGTGATCCAAATCTTGCCTATCAGTTCGTAGTAAGTAAAGTTTAGTTGGCTCATAGAAATGTTTCTCCATATGCCATTGAGGGCTGGTGTCATCCCAGAGTTGAGTCCTTGCCACAAAGATGCTAAGGATTTCAAAACCAAAAAATATGTCCTACTTTTTAAGGAAAAATTAGTAGATGGTGATTGAATCACTTTATCTATTTACCAAACAAGTAAGTTTTATTACATTTTATAGATACATTAAAACACCCACAGAGCATCCACCTATGAGTACCACGCTGTACCACGAATATGTGGCCTTCACTTTCATATCATTGCATAAACTGCTTTTTGAATTATAAAATACATGACTAAGAGGATAAGTGGGAAAGTTATATGAAATGTCATAATGTGATCATATCACCGTGAGCATGGCCACGGTCAAAGGTTAGAAAATGGCTTTCCATGCCAACACATGTGCTTACATGTGAGCATCTCACACACACACACACATGCACACACACACACCTTAAAATCAACACTGTGATTTTGGTATTCATTCTAGTTATTGGATTTAATAGCAAGTTAGTGATAAAGTTTTCATCTCCAAGGCAGATCACTAGGTATTTCTAAGTTACTTATTGGTGCTGTATGTTTGAACGGTTTTCATTTGGTGGCTTTTTGACTGGTGGTGTTATAAACATGTTAATTCATATTGCGTGGCACACAGGAGTAAGCATTTCTGTTAAAGACTTTAAAAAGATTTAGAATTTTCTCATTTTACGATATACGCTCTGTTGGTTAAATATATTACAAATGTCTGGTTTATCTATTTAGCATCTTATACTTATTTTCTTAATGACCCGTTTTACTTTTTTGATGACTAGAGTTCTTACTTTTAATTTATATTAATTAATCGACATTTTATTAGTTTATGTTCTAGTTTTTGATCTCTTATCATTGAAATATATTTTACTTTTGAGATTTAGATACGCAATCCGCTAAGGTGGATTTTAGACAGTCTGAGGTATTTTCCTCGTGGAAATCCAGTAGACACTGGATGAATAAATAAAGCTCAAACTATCCATTTCCCACAGTTTGCAACATCATTTCTTGACTTAAACCACACATAGTCTCTGTTTTTACAATCTATTCTGTTCAAATGACAATTTTCTGTTCTGTCAATTCTGTTCTATCAATTTTCCTTTCTTGCACCAATATATACGTGTCCCGAGGGTTACTCTAAAAATGCGGTATGTAATGGCCTGTGGAGTAATACCTCCTACTTTATTTCCCCCACATTGTTTTGCTGATAGTTGTAGGGTATGTGTGTGTGTGTGTGTGTGTGTGTGTGTGTGTGTGTGTGTGTGCATTTGTGGTGTTTTCTGGGCTCTTTCTCTTCATATATCTTAACCAAGTGAAACTAATTTTAGGAATAGATCCAAATATTCTAAATCCAGCCAACATACTTCATCACAGTTAAGAATAAATAAGAAATTATACAATTAAAATTATAGAGTCTTGGGTACACTTTTCTGTATTTTAAGGAATTTTATATGTATGTTATTAGCAGTTGGTTTTGGAATTTCCACATTTGTACAATTCTGGTGTCAAGGCAGTGCTATCCTTATGTACTTTTTGAAGGTCTGTATTATACTAACATCATGTTTAGCTTTTACCTATGGCAAAATTAACTTACATCATCAATTGGCTCAGGAATTTCCTTTAACTATTTTTTTTACTTTTATCTTTTTGATTTTTTTCCCTTCAACTTTCACTGTGCTTATTTTATCCTTCTCTTTGTGAGGTTTTTATATTAAGATGGTCTAAAGATTGAAAATTTCCTTCTGTACATAAATTTAGATGCAATGACCATGGTCTCTTCCATTGTCATCTGTCCAAACATTTTGTTTTTTCTTTAGGTTCAAAGAATTATTCAGGATTGCAAAACTACAAGACATACAAGGATTCTGTATGGTTGCTTTGCAGATTATCATTTTACTTCAAGTCAGATTTGCTTAGAGAATATTGTTTGTTTTTAATTCTTTAAAATGGGTTGGGTCAGAACATATGGAACATATGGAACTCTAGTAACCCTTCTGTGACCCAGACTGTCTGTGCTGGAGTCCAGGGCTCTTTATCGGTGGGCTTGGTCTACTTTCAAATGCACAACAGGTAAACACACAATTCATTAGACACTTTTATAAGGAGCTTGGAATACATGTGATGAAATAATTGAGCATATTTGTGGTGCATGTGTTCTTCTCCCCTTAAAAACAGTGTCTACAGTAATTTTTTGCATCTGTCTTCTAGTTCTACCCAGATATAGACTTGATAGAGCTAAGTAAGCTTCAGTACAGTTATGTAGACAATATTGAGGTTTTATTAAAGAAAGTTTTGAAAAATGTATTAAATGATTAAAATTATTTCCTATATTAAAATGAGAAGAGCAGATTTTTAGAACCCACTTGATATTCTTGGCTTCTTTATTTAGACGCAAACTACACCTTTCTTGGTTAATTACTTCTCACAATTAAACTGTTAAAAATATCCTAGGCAGGATATAGGTTCCAGGAAGCCATTTATTAAATGATGAAAATTTTAAAAATCACAACTACTTCTGCTCCAATAATTTTCTGAATTTTAATGTTTGGAAAAATTGTTCACACTGTTTTGTGTTATTAAAGCATCAATAACTCTTCACCAGTGCTTTGGTAATGAAGTAATTTTCCATATTTTATGAAGCAAGTAAAATGAATTAAAATATCAAACAGTTGTTTGATCTTTGGTTGTAATAAATGCAAGTGTGACTTAAATATATAATGTACATATGGAATTTTAATTTTTTCCCTGACAACAGAAACCATACATACTCATTACCAAAAAATTTTAAGAAATAAGTGTGTCAAACATCCAATGAATTAATCACTATGAGGGGCTGGAGATTACACTCAGTGGTTCCGGCGTCTGCCTTCCAAGTGCAAGAACCCGGGTTCGATCCCCAGTAACCACATACAACAATGCTGGGCCAGGAGACTCACACCCAGCAGCAATCAGTACCACACACCACAGTGCCGGGTGTGGTGGCTCACGCCTGTAATCCCAGCATTCACTCGGGAGGCAGAGGCAGGAGGATTGCTGTGAGTTCGAGGCTAAGCTCAGGGCCAGCCTGAACCTCAAAAGCAAGATCTTGTCTCAAAACAAAACAAAACAAAACAACCCAAAACGAAACAAAAAAAAAATCACTATGAAATTTTTATCATTTGTCTTTCACAATCATATCAGTGAATATTGGGACATGGACATCCGTATTTTTCTTCCATTGATACACCCTATCCGTGTAGGTTTCTCTTCCGTGACTATGTTACAACCTAAGCCTATTTTAGGCATTTGTTCATGGCTTAAAAATCATAGACAATTATGTTATAGTTCATTCTTTAAAGGTCATTTCACCTTTGCTTATTTCTTTATAAAATATTCTTAGAAATAAATTGCTGAACCAAATTATTTGCAAATTTAAGGATTTGCCACCTAATCTCTAAATCACACTTCAGAAATCCTGCTCAAGTCAGTGCTACCAGATTGCTCAAGAGTTTTGCACATAGATTCACATGGTAAGGCATATAGTTTTTAAAGCACAATTTCCATTAGAGTACTTCCTATATAAGAAATAAATCATTGCTTCTTAAAAAATGTTTCACCATGAAAGACTCAGTATGGATCACGTCCCCACGCAAGTTTTGAAGAGCTGACTCTGCATTCTGCTCGTTTTGATAGGCGAGTCTGGCTGAAGCCCATGTGCTGAGCGACGTGAACCCAAATTCCACACGCACCTAATACCCTCTCACTAGAAGGTTATTCTAATGCAACCATATTTTTGTCTATTCTGTTCTTAAGTCAAGAATGCTTTGTCTTGTCCTTTATGAGCCATGTTTATATGAATTTCCATGGAAACCACATGTCCTCCTGTCCTTGCCCGCAGCTCACTTTTACCCCAATTGATTGCCAATAAAAATCAAAGCCTGGGACTGGACAGCACCTTTTTTCATTCGCACCAGCTCTGGTTGTCTTGCCCTCGGGTCTCCTTCTCTTAGTTCTATTTTTCAGGTTTGTTATTGTTGTTGTTATTTTTTTTTCCTTCAGACTTGTGTCATATTCTGGCAGGGGACTACACTTAACAGCAGGGATCTCCATTTCTTACTTTTCTAGATAGCTTGAAAGGCCAGTCAGATTTTCCTCTTGTTTTTGAGATAGGGTATCACTATATAGTTCATCTTGGCCTTGAACTTGCCTTGTAGTCCAGGCTGGCCTTGAATCTGCTATAATCATTCTGCTTCAGTGTCCTTAATGCTGAAATTACAGGCATGTGCTACCAAGTTCAGCTCATGTTGTGTATAGTAGCATATATGCCTCCAACTTGTATTTGCAGTCTTTCAATGTGCTACTTGAATCCAGTTATATTTTTGAACTACTGTAAGGCTGTAGTTCAGTTTAATATTTGGCATGCAAATGTCTTCTTTGCAAAGATTTCCTTTGCATTTTCATATGTTTTAAATTTAGAACACAATTTTTTTCTGTTCAAAAAATATCAGCTCTATTTTTATCGAGATTAAGTTGTATGTTTAGAAAAAGATTTACTTTATATCATAAAATTTAAAGAGAAATACATACAAACACATATAGACATGAATATACATATATATTGGCATACACACTTGAATATACATAGCTAAAATATAAAAATGTGTTTATATGATATTACAAAGTAACATATTTTATTCCAATAGGGATGAAACTATCTGTCTCTTACCTTTAAATTTTTTTGTATTATTGCACATTAGTGATACATAAAATTACTTTGATTTTAACTTTTTTCTTTAGAAATCTGAACTTACTCCACAGTCAACTGAGGTTTTTATGAAATTATTCCCCTAGTTAATAACAATATATAAATTTAACATATAAATTAACTTAATGTGGAATTGTACTGTTATATGGCAAGTCTACCATAAAAATATAAAGTTGGAAATCTTTAGATTCCACTGAAAAGATTCCACTGATCCTTGCATGATAATAATTCTTAAATAATGCAGGATTATAGAAAATATAGAATTGAGATTTTTTTAAAAAAATTGAAATCTTTATTGGTACATTACATAGACACATCATGACTGCACTCAACAATGAGAATTTATACCAGTATATGACACAACTCAATTCTCATTTTTCCCATACCCCCACCCACCCTACCACCCCACCCCCTATATACATAAGCTTTATTCCCTTTCTTTTTTGTTATAATCTCATTTTTTCCCTCATTATTTACCCTTTCACCCCATTTCTCTTTGAGTATTTTCTATTTCACAACATGTAACATGTATTCTAGAACTCATGTACATCTTTATTTTCACATACTAGAGAAAAGATACAATATTTACACATCTGGGATCTATTTATTTCACTTATGAGGATGTCCTTGGTACATTCATTTAAGTATAAATGATTTAATCTTATCATTTTTATGGCAGAGTAATACTCTTTTTCACTGCACAAAGAACGGCTGCTATCTCAGAGTCAGCTAGCAACAAATGTTGGCAAGGCTGTGGAGAAGAAGGAACCCTTCTCCACCGTTGGTGGGACTGTAGACTCATACAGCCCCTGTGGAGATCAGTTTGGAGATTCCTCAAAAAACTACAATTAGAGATGTCATTTGACCCTGTTATTCCTCTGCTAGTTATATACACAAAAGAATTAAAAGACTCATATCACAGTGACATATGTGCACCCATGTTTATAGCAGCTCATTTTGTGATAGATAAATCTTAGAAATAACCAAAATGTCCATCAACTGGAGACTGGACAAAAAAGTTGTGGGTCTTCTACAGAACTGAGATTTTGATCAAAGGTGAAAACGTTAGGAAATATGATTAAATGGAGTCTGAAAGACTTTGTGCAACTGTGGATAAGAGAGAGAGTGGGGCTCAGAGTCAGCACATGGAAGCCCCCCTGTCTGAGCACAGGGGGCTACATCATTCTTACTGGAGCAATGGCTTCATGTCCTGAGAGTTCTGTCATTATACCTTTGCACGCTCATGTCTGAAACAGGCTTTGTGTCTGCAGACACTACAATATGACATGTGGCAGCAGCTTATGGAATACTGCCTAAAACATTTGTGTTTAATCATGACAGATGGCATTTCTATTTAAGACGGTATGCTTTTTAGTTACAGTGGACTTTCAGTTAAAACCATCCGATATACGAACAACTTGGGTTAATTAGGTTAATGAAAATTCATTTCCTTCTTATCTATAGAGTGTTCCCAGGTCAGCATGAGGATCTCAGGTGTATTGACTTACAACGATCTTGAGTTACAGCCAATAAGAACTGATTGAGTTTGTTAAGGGTTCATTTAACAAATATTTACTGGAAAATATTTCATAAACTGGAAAAGCACAATTAAAAAAAACTTGTATTTGTCTCAGAAAGGAACATTATTATTCTAGTATAATTTAAAACTTCATTTTATAGAATTTTCCCTAAAATATAATATGTAAATTCTTTCATATTTATTCTTCTTTGTTAAGTTAATGATGTAAACATTTATGTATGGTACTATTTTAATTTTAACAGATGACAGTAACTGTTCATACTTATTTCATTTTAATTTATTTCAAAATATTCACTTATTGGATATTTAGACACTTTTTGCTCAAGTTTTCCACTATTTTTTCCAGAGTCACATCACAGAGTATATCCTCTAAATAAGCATAATTTACTCGTTTTATTGAGAAAATTCATAAGAATGAACTTGCAGTGTTCCTAACGGTTTCACTTTTCATAGTGTGTTCTTACGTTTCCTCGGGCCATTCTGTGGCTGTGACTAGGGTAGTTGCCTTTGTCCTGGTGAGAGGCGAAGCCCCTGAGCCGCCCAGGGAGGACGCGCTGCATACATGTTCAGTGTCCACGGACTGCATGCGAGGACCGCGCTCCCGGTCATCTGGGGCGACGGCGCGGGGAAGACGGGGCTCGGTATGCCGAGCCTCGGGAGAAGAAGGCAACCGGCTGTGCCATGTGGTCCAGTCTCCAGCGCACTTCCTAGGATGCCAGCCTCTATCAGCCGGACTGCGCAAGCCCAGGGCAGAGATGAAATGTCTAATGGTCAGTCCGTGCTCTTCTGGGGCCTGGCCAAAGCCTGACTAGGCAGATCTCGGTTCATGCAGTACTAAGGGTACCAAGTCGGTACATGATTAGACTTGATGTAAAAAAAAATTTCACATTTTCTAATAATCTGAAAAAACATTAATAATGATTGATCAATAATAATTGATTGATTAATAATTAATTAATAATAATTGATTAATAAATAATAATAATGATTATTGGACCTGACCATAGCTCGTATTGACATCTCAAGACATACGGCTTCCAGGTGGTGTTAGCCACTCAGCAGCACATGGTAAAACTCCTCCATGGTAGGGTTCGATTTTCTCGTCTGTTTTAGCTGGAGCTTTACAGAAGTCATGCTTAGAAATCACTCACTCTGCCTTTGATTTTGTGCTAGTCAAAAATGTTTTTAATTGAAAAAAATAAAACTTTCCATAGAACCAGAAGAAATGTGTGTGTGTTTGAATACAAATAAGTGATGCAACCCGTCATCACAACATACAGAAACCAGTAGAAGACCAAAATAACAAATCTACTTTCCTCAGGGAGGATTTGGGCCCATAAACTGACCTCTCACATAAATAGGAAAAGGGATAGATGGTCTGATTTAGGTATTTGATGCTGCTATATACTTTTTTTATCTGGTCAAATTTTCTCAGTTACCTGGGGATAATTTATATTCATGTAGTTTAGAAGATATTTATTAAATTCCAAATTCAAATTGATTTTTAAGTTGCAAAGATCTGGTAGATATCTTTTAAGAGTCATTGAAGTTCTATAATATTTATTCAGGTGAAATCCACAAGGAATTGATGTTATTTTTCTGGTCTCTCATGTTGACTTTGAAAGAAGCCAAACTTCCTGACATAAAACTTGAGAGTTGGAGCATTACCTAAAGAATTATGCCAAATCCGCCCTTCCAGCTGGGAGTTCAAGCCCCTGCCTCCTCCATTCATGGTTCTGTCATTTCAGTAGTTCAACTGTGAGGTTCCTGCGGGTGGAATCCTGTGCTGCCCTTAGGTCAGTCTCTTCTTTAAGACTTCAACTTGGTTATGAATCCATTAGGTCCTTTTGTCGATCCTATTTTCCTACCTGCCAAGTTTTCTTTTACCCTTATAAATGCTGCTCATAATTAAGATCTTAAACGAACACTACTTTAAATGTTTCTCACATTTGTTGTTTTAATAATCCCTTCATTTGAATCCAGTACCATTCAAGTATGTCATTTATGTTTTATTCAATTATATGCTACTTTCTCCTTTTGCATTATTGCTTGACATTTCTGTTTTGTCTCTCCAGTGAACAATTGACCTTTCAATGCAAGTTTATGCTTTGTGTGTCCTTGATTTCAGTATGAAACTTAGGTTTTTGGCTCAGAGCACGTAGGAAAGTAAGTTCGCAGCAATGACTGTGGTCTAATGATGCTACAGCTACCTGTTCTGTCACGCTTGGTTCCAGGCGATGGCGCTTTGTGGACAGAGAGCCCACGGTGGCAGGTGGTTCAGTCCCTCCGCTGTGGCCAGGGGAGGCTGTGGTCTCCTCACTGGTCTGTCAGCCCTCTGCCCATGGGGCCTTCTACTGGCACACGACCTGTTTGCTCTTGTTGGAAATAGTCAGATTTTCTAGCAATTATAGGCAGCTGAACAAAGAGCCTCTAAAGCTGTTAATTTAGCATAAATACCATGCGATTGGGTTGTTTTGGGGATAATCCCAAAGCAAACACTATTCTGGATGATCTTTTCTTTCAGGGTGCTCTCACAGAATACGGTGAACGGATGCACTGATTCTCCATCCGTGGTCAGAGGAGGAACGAAAGTTTGTCCACATCATCTTATGTATCTTTGCTGTTCCTAGCTAAAAAATTGAGATTTTGTGCTAAATATATGTGTTTTTTTTGTGTGTGTAATTAAGATTTACATATCAGTGATACAGCTTATACCTAAATTAATAAGTGGTTCTAATTAAATTATATTACAGCAGCCCTAAAATAATACTCAATACTAAAATAATTGACAGTAGATTATTCAACACTGAGATCATTGATTACATTAACCATGAACAATACATCTAATTATCATCTTTATGGTTTTGAGCAATTAAACTACATTTAGTAAGATTTCTTTGCAATAGAATATATGTTTTATGAAAAGAACACCAAAACTCAAAACATTAGGCTAAGTGAACACACATTCACATTTTATATTACATGGCCATATTATATGAAAGAAAATATTTAAAATATGATACTCATCCCTGTTTGCCAACGAGAGCAAACAGGTCATGTTTGAAATTTTATTTTTTCTAATTATTAAAGGGATACAAAATTAGCAGATTGTTTTGAAATTGAGTTTGTTCCTTTTAAAGTTCATTTCTACCGTGGCCCTTTCATAATCGTGGCCCATCAGAGCATCTTGAGCTATGCTGTGGCTGAACCCAAAGTGCTCGGATCAGGACAGTACTCAGACAGGTCAGGAAAACAACCAGCGTGGAGGTGTAAGAGCAATCTGCTCATTCAGAGAAATGAGGAGCAGTCAAAGCGTGATTAAAGTGATGTTGATGATAAAATTATCCTCAAAGGAACTGTGTTCACTGCTTTTCATTCCTAGACCTAACAATTAGCCCTTGCGTTACAGAGACTCAGAGAGTTCATGTAGGGCCTCTGTTGTGAGCTTAGGGTGTATATTCTCCTCTGGGGTATCAGTCCGTGAAACTTTCAAATAGGGATGGCTATTTCACCATGCAAATTTGGGAGTTAGACAACGGGCAGATTGGGCAGATATTTAGTCAACTATATTTTAACATTCTCAGTTTAATCCAGTTGCATTTCCACAATGACACAAAAAGCCTATTGTTATCAGACAGTGTTGCTGGCAGTACCAGATAATTCCAGTCAGTTACATGTCTTCCTGTTTTGTTTTATTTTTGAGAAGTGGTGAGAAAAGATGAGGCATACAGGCCCCCGGCACATATGTCTTGGTTGCTACCTGAATTTAATTTCAGAAATACCTAAATTGTTACTTCTGCTCCCTAGTGCTTTCCCAAATTGCTTAACATATATGTATATATTGCCTATCTAAATGTTTTTATAAGTGCATATCTATTATGTATAAAATTGTATGCATTATATATATATATATATATATATATATATATATATACTTCTAAATTTATTGGACCTTTCCTTTTTATTTGTCAAGTGAGTATTCATGACTATGTTGAGAAAGACACCATGCTTGATTTGAGATTGATGAGGGAGCAGAAGCAGTTAGTAATTCACACCTTATGGGGGAGGAAGACTCCGCTGAACATCAAGATGCTCAATGGGCTTAGGCGCTGCCTGACTCTCAGGCGTCCAGGGCACATTCTTAAGGAAGTGAGACTGGTGAAGAAGTCTACAGAACACGAGGCATTAGAGCCACAGGGTCTAACAGGAACTAGGCGAAGCAGAATTAGCTAAGAAGCCGGCCGAGAGAACAGGAATGCGAAAGTGCTGGGAGGCCTGTGCGAG